>JAGVSQ010004047.1:0-20190 GCA_022683975.1 Rhyacophila evoluta
GAAGTTAAAAGAAATATAATGATAAAAAAGGTAATTGAAAAAATGGAGACTATTTAGTCAAGCAATTTATGTGAAGAGATAGATCATCACGCTCGCCGTATGACGCCGTAAACTTTTTGAAAGCAATGTAAAAGCGTATAAAAAATAACATTTATTTCGCTATTATTTATGGGAGACTAATATTTCAAATGGGTACTATTTTTACATTATTGCAGGCACGTGCCAAATATTTTCAATTTATAATTTATCGAAATCTTTTGCATATATTTTCAGCTGCTTTTTGAAACAGATGCATATCAAATTCAACAGAGAATTTATTTTATATATATTTTTTTACTATGCAAATGAAAAAAAGTCGGACCACTGCGTACACAAAATGTATAAAATAACATGCTTTTTATCAAGGATAAAAAACTGCAGATGACGCGATTTTTTTTGTTAATAGGACAAACGATCCACAAAAGTGCATCAATCATTGAGACGCCATAAGGCAAAACACAGGTGTACCCAATATTTGAAAACGCGGGCGCAACCACGTTTGTATTTCTTCTAAACAATATCATCACCATATTTTTTAATATAAATCACCATTGACCATTGACCAATTTCAACTAAACACCCGCAGCTTATAACATAAATGAAATTAAATATAAAACGATCTTCACAACATGAAAACTTACCTTGTGAACAATGTACTGAATTGATTAAACATCCATATTCTGCATCATTACATTTTGTTATTATTTTAGTTTAGTTGGCAGGTAATATATATTGGATTTCTATTCTCTTGCGTTGCATAGTTTCACAGCTGCTTCGTTGTGACAAATTCACCTATGAATATAACGTCAAACATACTTCTTGGCCGATAACTAATTTAAACCACTATAGATTAAATCGTATGTTAAAATACATTTATACACCTATATGTATATATATAAACGTAAAGATAACAGTAAAATACAACAAACGGATATGTGTTTTATATAAAATTTGTCATTTAAATGCCAAATCATTATAAATGATCCAGCTATTCCATGCTAGAACTCCATTATAAGCGTAAGTATAAAATTATAATTCTTCGTAAATAATCAAAATTGATTGAATATCACCACAAATCTTTCATCCAGAGAGCAAAATACGAATTTAACTAATTCTTTTATTACCTGGATTTATTTCTATTGGTCGTACACATATTAATTAATTTTATTTTTTCTAATATTAAAGATATATTTCAATATTTGGCCATATACAATATTTTGTCGTCCATTGGTCATGTTAAGAGTCTAAAGCTCTAAAGTGACACAGTTGACCTAGAATTAGCAACAAAAACAACATGTAAAAACTTCTGTCACTTTTTGGGAAGAGTTCTTGTGACAGGCAGATACACGTATGTATTTTCTGTTTTATAGTACCGACATAGTAGTATCAATATATTTTACAATTATATTCATAACATAATGAACAAACTCTGTTTCATTATTTCCACTATTTTAACGAATGAAATGAAAATACTTTTTCTTCATTTTTTTTACTATTTATTGAGTTGACAATCTCTGTCGAAGTGCATTACGAGTGGTTGCATAATGCACCCGAAAGACCTTTTTAGCGAGAGAATAAAAAATCGCCTCGCGGAAGTGGATTGATAGACTACTAGAATGCGCCTCTGTCTTCCGGTTTCATTTGATGCAGTTTTTTGCGAATTTAATTTTATAATAAACATCGTTTTTTTCTGTTAGGTAGCAAGAAAGCACATGTGTTCATTGCGGTAACATAAAAAATGGCACTTTTTAAATTGCCGAAGTCATAACAATTGCTTTAATAAAAACCATTACTTCACAAATCAATGTGGCCCTTTCGACTATTAAATACACATTTTAAACCATGTTCGCTCCTAGAGTGAAGCGTATATATGGATCTACATAGTGTGAAGATGTCCGCTCCGAAAGCGGAGTATATTTTATAGATCTCCGCAACGTGAAGACATGTCTTGACAGATTTTGCTCGAGAATTGCTTGTCAGATAATTGCTCAATCAGACATACAATACAATCTTGTATTTTCGATTTTTTTTAATTCACCAGATGTGATGGAGGCTTGAAAGCAATTTTCAATTAAACACGTATCGAAATAATATCCTTATCGTTGAAAGAATCAAATTTATCAGCATTAAGTATATGTCGGGAAATATTTGGCCATAGAATTTTTGAAATAGAGGACAACTTTGAACCGTCAGAAAATACAAATGGTGGGATATTAGAACATGCTAAACCGATCGGAGATAAAGACTTTGAAGATATGGTTATTCAGGACGTTCAAGGCTTATAAATGGAAGAAGAAATATGTTGAATATAATAAGAACATATATTTGTATTAATAATTTTTTGAAACCTTATCCCTCATTTTGTAGTGGATCTGGACTTAATATACGGTTTCACATAACAGGGCATTTTCTAGGAAGCTACGTATTATAGGAAAGTTCTGTGCTTATTTTATTTACATATTTACACAAAAAAATATCCTACATTTTCATACTCATGCACAATTTGTATAGTCGATAACGCGGTATTGCATGCCGAACGATGATATTTCTGAGACATGTGCGAAGGATATTATTTATATGAAAGTAACTGCCATTGATTATTATAAAAAAGTGATAGTTATAGGTTAAAGCTAAATATTTAAATAATATAATATTTAAATTTTAATAATACACTACCAGTTTGCGAAACATTTGAATATATGAATGAATATATTATAATTTGATATGATAATACACTGAATTGCCTTTTAAAACAAATTATATTATGTGTGTGCATGATTTATTTAGTAATTTAAATGCGATTGATATAAATCAATGTGTTTTGAGTACAGTAACTGTTAACCAGCTGTTCAGCATAATAATTAAACTATTTTTAAACTTTTAGTATTTTAAATAACATAATGTTCCATACGTCAATATTTTGAGAGATTAACTCTCCCTGCCCTGTGATTGATGTTGAGTCACCAATACTTAGCGATGTTTTTTTTTAATTTCTTTCACTCATTTTATATTTTTTGACTTTCAATACACAATAAAATAATTTTTATATCTAATTACAATATTTTTTATAGCAGGTTTTGCATAATTTTAATTTAAAACATACATTTTTAACTAGACACTTTCAGTGTGGCACCGTCGTTTTTGACACAGTGAGGCGAGTGTTAATAAAAGTATGCAAGCAAAAAATTACTTGCGGTTATGTCTTTATAGATAAAATATATTTTTTTTCCTTTTAATGCAATTTAAACATTTAAAAAATATTATTTTACCGATGTTAAATTTAATAATAACATATTCGAAAATTTGTGCACTTCTTATTCTATCTGTCTATATTTACAACACAAAATAAACAATAAAATAATTGACGTTAAAGATTTTTATTCTTGTAACATTTAGAAAAAAATATCTTCGTTTTTTTGTAAATTAAATATAATATACATACAGCTCAGTGAAGTTTAAATGCATACAGTAACACGTTGGGATACGTGTTTAAATATGTATAATACATTTTTGTGCATATCCAATGCATTTAGGAAGGTATTAGTAATAATATAAAAATAATAAAAAATAATCTTTACTGTAAATAAGATCATAATATTACAAAAGTTTGTTAAATGTACACGTAAGAAAAGTGTATGTTGGCCTGAATAATATTTATTTCTTCGCTTTAATTAAAAATCAGTCCTGACAAGGATTATGATAAACCATTTGTTCAATCAAGTCTGTCTAAGATTCACGAATAAATTGAGCAGGGGATGAATTAAATGGCTTAAATTATATATTTATTGTCCTTCTTTATGTTCAGACTATTTTCCATGTTTTTTAGCTCCCATCCCAATAAAAATTAAACTTCCTGCCAGATTATGCTTTCGTTTTAATTTCCTTAGCTTTTACTTTGCTTCCTTCAGGAAATTGTGTTTTCTTATTTTTTTTATAATAACTTTCACATGTATACATTATTCTTTAACTTCTTTCAACATAAAGTTACGTATTTAAGGGTAAATAATCGTCAAAAAATCCCATAATACAATTTACAATTTCAATATTTGGCACGGATAATCCGCAAACCGGATAACCCCCAACTGAATAATCGAGAGTAACCTACAATGACAAAAATCAATTTGTACACTCGCCTGTAATATTTTCTAAAATGGACTTATCAAGTTTGCACTTTGAGTTTTCAAAATGTAATATTATTCACAGTTTCCTAGATAGGAAATAGTTTTCATGATAAATAATACATATAGCATTACCCTAATATACATCGACATGTTTCATAAATGTATCAAATACTAAAACTCCTTTTGTTCGTGTATATACAACTCTAATACCAAAACATCTCTGTATTGTAATCAATAGAATGAAAAAAACCATTCGGTTAATGATGGCCATTTTTTGTGTCAAAGACCAGAAGTTTTCGTTTTCACGGTCGCATTAGAAAATAAAAAAAATAATGGATTTTTAATTTGCAAGGAAGCCATGTGGTATATCAAAGAAAAAAATCGTTATTATGTTGGTCCAAAATATAGATCAGGTCCAAAAAAGAGAAATGGCTTTTTTACGAAACAAAATTGGCCACTATTTTACAAAATATCCTTAAATAATTTTTGCTACCAATTTGTACTTTACTAATCGTTTTATAAAATAAATTAACAGGGGTATTATTATATACTGTATCATAAATCACTATACTAAAATTATTCCTCCATATCCGATGTCAAAGTGGAGCATATGACTACTAAATGCCGTCTCCAAGAATCCCTGTCACCGGCCAGTATTCATGCGCCCTCCCAGATCAAACCTGCATCCCGTAACTTTGCCGAATACATTCTATACATAGCATTTAGTGACCTAGCTATATTAAATTACTTATATAAAATATATTATTCTTCTTTATACTTTCTCAGAATAGCAGGAATCTTCATATTACTCATCCAAAGCTCTCCTACTCTAATATATATTGTTTCGAATCTGGAATGAAGTATATTCAAATATTAAATTTACCATGTATATTGTAATTCAACTCATAGACTCAATGGATCGACAGAATTTACTGCAGTCAATTTTCATATAATTATACATTTATTTTAATTTAACTGATACTAATCTATGAAGAAAAATCGTTTCGGTGGACAAATATTGATTTTTCGTATCCTTCTAAATCTGATCCATTTTTTTCCAATGCTCAACCAACTGTTTCATGAAAAAGTGTGTTGTTCTTTGTAAAAATTTATGTAATATGTATATGTTATATATACAATATAAGTTTAAAATCAAATTTTTTTTTTATTTTATCATTTAATGAATGAGAGCCTTCTAGAAAAATTTCAAAAAACTTACCTCAGAAATTTATTTAATGATACAGTAAATATAATAGAATTCATACTAAAAAAAACTTTTTGACAATATGCAAATATGCAAATATTTAAAATATTATCAGCCAGATGTTTTACAAATATAAAAAATAGATTGAAAAGCTGCCGTATATATTTGTGGAATAGGCACGTGTTTGATATAGTCGATGCCATTGAAACTTTAAAAAAATGTTCATTTGTGTTTGCAAATTTTACAAATTTAAATAAAGAGCCGACAGCTGTATTTGTTGATACGGTCTGTATACATAACAAAATTAATAGCTATCTGACAATTAATACAATATTATACATGTAAGCATATGAGTATACACGCCTATCAAATAATAATTCTTTTTAAAAGTATAAATATAATCGACACAAGGTTGGCATGTGCGCTTTAGAGCCAAAGATTTCTTTCAGGGCAGGTTCCTATCCTACAGCAATGGGTTTAAAAATTATTGTAAAAAAATGATTGATTTTTCTAAAACCGCGTTATTTTTCAATTTAGATAATAAACGTGCTCGTTTTCTGTAGTTTTCCTGAAGACAATTAATTATTTATACTTTTTTTTCCATGTTTGAATGATTAAACGTGTATCATCTTCATCTAGTTAATATTTAATATATTTAAATGTTTTATTGATATAATACTTTTCGAATATTGAAAAAACATCTTGATCAAGCGAGATTTTTGGATTTTTAAGGCGTGTTAAAGTAAAAAAATAATCAGTTCTTTTTTCTTGAAGCGTTTAATTTCAAATCCGCGCAGAAAAAGTATTGTGTGCGTTACTCGAGTATTTATTAGTTTGATTGCAATGCTGAATTCTTTGGTATTTACTTTTCTTTGGATATTGTAATAATTATATCTAATTTACTCCCCATTAATATTCTTCATGGATCATTTGAGTATCAAAATGCAAATGATTTACAAAGATACAAGACCACATACCACGAAGAGATTGCTCATAATCAAGTAGTCCAGACTACAATGCTTTAAGTGTAGTAGAGATATAAGTCTCAAAATCGATATTGCTATTTATATCAACTGTATAAAAGAAGAAGGATGTATTCCACAAAATAAAATAAAAATACTTGTGGCACAAAAGAGTTGATTTAATGATTATGGGTCAGTCAAAATACTAAATACACACAACACTAAATGGAGTGCATAAAGACTTAGGCTGGTGTTTTATTCACCCGATCTGATATTAATTTCATGGATTATTTAAGAAAAAACAATAAAATTGATTCGGTAGGCGTCCTTTTTATAAGTCGCAAATTTGACAAGCTTTTCTTTTTTCAAACTTAAAATCTAAATCTAAAATAATTAGTATCTAAATTCGGTATTTGTAGCTTAAATATTTTTGATAGAACGTGTATTAAGTTTTATACATTGTGATTATCGAAAAAAGCAATTTTTAAAACACTGACAATTATGATCGAAATAAGATAATAATTAAAAATTTAATTATGGAAAATAAAATATTTTTTAAGCGTAATTTTACGAAGAATATTTATGTAAATATCTATTGTGATCAAAAAGGCTAGCGTGCTCATTTTGGAGTCTGTGATTGCGAGTTCAATTCCCATAAATGCTGGATTGAAACACATCTGAATATGCAGGAATGGATGCCCAATTCTACTAATTACGAAACCTAGTGAAAAAAAATCAAAACGAGTCTTCGCAATGATGATGCAAGGCAGGCTTTTTCTTCAAAGATTTGATGTCAGGCAATTGCTAAGCCCATTGGGTATCTATCTTCATTTTTAGGACTTTTTTTTAAAACACAGCTGCTTTGGGAACCGAAGTAATTTCTAACTCTGAAGCTCGCACGGTAACCTCTTGCTTTGAAATTTTATCGGATACAAGTGCTTAACTTTGTGACTGTTTAACAACGATATATTTTATTTCGTGGAGAAGTGGTAACAAAAATCTTTTTTTAAATATAGAACTATAAATAGTTCTTTGTGGTCAATTTCTCGCTAGGATTGTGAGATTTTGAAAAAAACATCGTAGCAGCCAAATACGTTTTATCTCAATACTTTAATAGAGGTTATGACAGATGTTGATTAGAACCACTCTCAATATATGCCTGTTGAAAATTTCGAAAAAAAAATTGAAAGCGGATGACATATACCCGCATAGTTATTAAATACGATTCAAAACATTCTTTCCACAAACATAAAAAAAGCACAATGGACTGCTTTCTCGGCACGCGCCATTATTTTTTCCTTTCACGTTGAGAAACGAAAGAGAAAAAAATGTATACTTCAGAATTTGATATAATAATATCATAAAAAGGTAGTTGTTCAAGTATGCTGCAAAATAAAACATCTGATTTCAACAGTTTTTTGCCAACTTTCCTATCGTCTCACAAAAAGGGAAAATCAGTACATTTTTTTTACAAAGAGAAACCCTTTTTAACTTCGTCTAGCGATTTTTTTTATTTTTTCAATCAAAATGTTGTTCAGATCAAATTTCTCAAACACAAGACGGCATAGTAAGCACGCTGCGTTCGGCGTATTTTATTTATATTTATTATACTATAAAATATTATAGAATTACACTTATTGAGATAGATCATAAAACATTATTAACGCGCTGCCGAACATACTTACTTGCTCACTCACCTATTTATAGCTATTTTGCATCTCTGTCACGGTCGTTTTAACGCGGTCGCTCTGTTATCCTCTCCGTGGCCTAAGAAGACATTAAACGTACAAATCAAATTAACATGCCAACATGAGTGAAAGCAATAGTATTTAAAAGTTGTATGACCGAATAATAATATTTTTATTTAAACATTAAATTATAAATCTACAATTTGATATACTACATCGATGGCTTATTATGTAGTGACAACTATTAATAAAACAAGTCTGCAAATATTGTCGTAATGAAATAGCTATTGACAAAAATAGTTAAAATATGGAAGTATTTATTTATATTTAGTCGTTGAAAGAGGATATGCTTAAGATGAGTACTAAAGGAATGGAGTGTATGGATCTCACATTGTAAAGACTTACTTGACAGTTTATACTTCAATACTTTATGATTATATGCTAATTCAACGTTCGTAAGTAATGATATTATTATGACTAGGAGTGAAATGCTTGTACGAAGTGTCTGCATTAGAACGATGTTTGGTTGAGGAAGTCAGAAATAAATCATTTTATTTATCATCCAGCATCCACCACAATTATCTTGACATGCATACGTATACCAGATGTTAATAATCATTGAGGTCACAGAAGTAGTTTCACTAAACCTAAAAAGATACTAAAGCGAATGCGTTTTAATAAAGCTATTGTTTTGATTTTTAAAAAACCTGCTCGAGCGTGTATGACAGTTACTATTTTTTGTTAGAAATTGAGTTAAAAAAAATTATTTTATTGTCGGTTTGAAAAAAATCAAAAATTTAATTTCGCAGATTGTCAGACGCTGAACTATAAACCCTCCAGCGGCGGACGAGACGACAACCCTTTGGGATCTGATGCGTTTTTTGCGGCTTCAACTTTCAATATTGATAAAAGAATTCGCAAAATTAATAGGGGCAAAAAGATCAGCGAACAATGCAGCGGCGCACGCGACTCGTCTATGCCCAAAAACCCTTTTATCCGATTTCGCCAAAATTGGTAAATTACAGAGATCGTCAACTCTAAATCGCTGCACACATAAATTAAATTTGATTTCAAGTACAAAATTATGAAATGTTTCGCTTTAATATATGCGGTGATCCGGGATACAGGTTGTGTTACCCACAAATAAATTCAAAGTCTAAGAAAACAACCAAAATTCTAAGTTAGATTTTTTCGTAAGAACAAATTTGTGATTGTGCGTGTGTTTTTTTTATTATTTTTTAGTGCCATATGAAGTAAATTTTTTTTTCTTCGAACAGGTAACTGAATACTGATAACGACTAATTTTATCAACTTTGACAGACAATTTAAAATGGTCAATTGAAACTGATATCAATTACTTAAACAATAAATTTGTTTTATCAACATTTGAACATATCTCAAATAGAATTTAATTATACATATTATAACATATGGTACTATTAAAACTATGATAAGCAGAATGTTATTATTTATTTATATAAATTTTTTTATGACCATAATTTATTATTCTGGCTTGTTACTTTTTTCGTAACCATTTTGGCCGTCAAATCAAAGCTCTGTAGAGAAAATTGTTTAACTATAAAATAAAGATATTTATCCAAAAAATTCAAAACGGAGTTCTATCTAGTAAAATATATTTCATTAAATGCTACATACAACACTTTGCAAGATATTTTGAACGACATTGCTTAGTATTAAATAGTTAATGAATCGAGAAAAAAAAAATGAAAATGTTCTGGATAAGCACATTTACCAATGGTGTGCAATATCTTTTTTGATAAATTCAAAATCCTAAAAGAGAGATATCTCATTTCCAAATCCAGCTAAATGCAAGCAGACGGCACAGAATAATAGCACTGAATGCCAATGGATCACCTGTCCAAATGCATTTTTTCGTTTGCATGGTAAGAAGGACGTTTTATATAATTATTATGTCGCAACGTATAAAAGAGTGCAACTTGGCGTTGAATTCGTTAGAAGCTGTACTCCGAAAGACACCACGGTGGGACAGTGGTAAGTATTAAATTTTAATTTAAAGCAATATGCAGTGAACTTAATTTGTATTTATTATTCATTTTCGCACACATAAATGCATATATAGTTATTCATTATGATATAACCATATACTCAGTGGTTTAGTCCCAAATATAAATATTCTAATACGGTATTAAGTTTTAACCCCGCTCCTCATTTTTGTCATATTCAAAAAAATATTTCTTAATGTTAATAGTTTGAATGTTTAAAAAATGTTTATAGATTTTTAAAATGATCAATATGCTAAATAGCAAACATTTATCATCAAAATGATTGTTAACTGTGCTTGAAAAGTAAGTTTCATGTCAAAAAAGTAGTAGGGCAGTGCCCTGGCTCAAAAAGAGTGCGAAAGCGGCGCCCTGGTCCTACTACACCGCTGCATACATGTATCTCTCCATTAACCAAGTGGTAAGGTTGCACGTTTTACAACTAGATATTGCGGGCTTGAATTCTATTATCGCATGAGGGTTTTATATTATAGTATTTTGCATGCTCGATGAATACATCGCTCAATAGAGCGGGGTTGAAGGTTAAGGGTAGCCGACAACCAATGCTCTTTAATTTTCAATCAATCAATATTCTTTATATTTGTGCGTGAATGAAATAAATTCGCCAATATTTTCCATATACATTTTTTTGCGCAAAGGCGCCTCCTACCCACGACGTGGTTTTGATGGCATAGATTAATTGGATAAAAGTTTGGGTACTTCGTGATTTATAGAGCGATAATTTTTTGTGCAGTAAATAATTACTACAACTAGAATCATTATCCACTCATATTTTAGTCTAATTATAATAGGGCCAGTGAATTTTTAATTTTACATTTAAAATGGCGTTAAGATTTACGCTGGCGTATTTACGTATTTGTTTTTGTTTTTTGCGTTGCGATCGCCTTACGATGAGTCACGTACCTATGCAACAAGAGTCAAGACTCCGAAGCGAAGACCTTCGAGACGAGACGCCCGTCCGCCGGCTGCGCTACAAATATGGTCTCAGGTCGCGCGCGACACTTTGGGAATCTCGTGTTTTTTTCACTATTATAATGTGAACCCCACACTGTACAACATTGCAAATACGTCATCGATACGTTACAATTCAACGTAACTTTAAATGTTGAGCAAAAATATCTGAATTTTCTACCATTCTGGTGAAAAACGCAAATAAAGTGTTGTAGTAGGTCGATTGTAAACGCCAAAACTCTATTTTCAATGACATAACAAATATTATGCCATTACGCTTTGTTTTCTCTTTCATTGATTTCCATAAACTCACTAAAGTATATTTTCTATCGTTATATAAATAGAAATATAATGCACAATAAGATATTAAGTAGTATACTATAATTATGAAGATTAATACTCAAATTCCGATTTGAATAACATGAATTTATACCGGGTTCTGATAAAATTACTCAGTAAATAACATACCACTAGACATAAGCCCTTCAATAAAAAACACCAAAAACAGTAGAGACAAAAAATATTTATTTAAAGTCATCTGCTATAACCTAACCTAATTTTTGAAGGTTAATCATGTTTCCTTAAGAGAATGTACGATGAGTTAGATGTAAAAATACTTTTTTTTTCACTGTCCGCTCCTTAAGTGAAGCGCATTGATCTCAACACAATATGAAGATGACCACACTAGCAATCACGTATTTGGATCTCTGTATTATTAAGATCCATTTGACTTATTCTTTTTCGTAAGAATTATCTAATTCTTGGACTCATTATTAAATAAAACTATTAAGATTTAATATCTCCGATGAGCTAGACAGCTAGTTAGTATAAGGAAAGCTGCTAGACATCGATTTTGATGGCTGGAAGAAGTAGAAAGAGATCTGAGAGTATTTAACGACCTTAATTGACGTAATAAACCATAAAATAGAGAGGACTGGATGAATATGAGTGAAAAAGTCAAGGCCCACTTCTAGGTATAGCGTTATAATGATAATTATCTGAATCGTCTTCGCTATTAATCACTAGATAGACAATATTATTAACGGAAAAATGAAAAAAAAAATGATTTTTTGTTGTTGTAGAAACATGATTATTATAATATAACAGACATTGATAATGTTACAATAACTGTTGTGGCATTTAAGCCTATAACTGCATTAATAAATAACAATGACGCGTTGTACTTACGAAGAAATAAAAACCATAAAATGCATTTTTTTGCAGCTTGTTATGTGGTTAAAAAATGAACTAGCGCCAACTAAACGTCTGTAACAAGGAACAAATAAAAATCATTCGATCAAATTATTATATCATGCATGAAAACTGGACAAAAAAACTCACTATGCTAAGCAAGTCACGTTTTTTTCTACCGAATAATTGGCGCCTCTAAATTAATGCCTGTTTCAGATTTGATTAATTACATAATATTTACTTATTGACACGGGACACATTCCTAATAATTATGGAATCTAGATTTTAAGTTGTTTAATTATTTAATAATATAACTGTTATAATACTATACGCAAAAAATGGAGATTGATACTCTTGTATCCATGCACTGTACCCGGTAGTGTCAGAAAACTTTTTTCGTACGATATACATATCAATTGTTTTTTTTTTTATTATTATCTTACAACAAACTTTCTTACTGTAGCCACATTAATTCTTCCCAATAATTCACACTTACGAGTATACTCTCCTCTTTATTATTCTATAGAGTTCTCACATATGCTCCGATCCAGTGGTCTAGTAATGCCAGGGCGCCACCCTGGCACTTCTTTTCGAACTGGTGCACCCTGCCATTTCGATGGACAAAGCCGTTATCTAAACCTTGCTTGGTTTTTCTTTCAACCAGCGGGATTCCAAAATCCTAGAAACTATCCACAGCATGGACACGCATTTAGAATAATGCAATGTGACTAACGGGTTACAGAGAATCTTTGAGTCGCAACGCGATGGAAATAAATAATCAGTTGTGCAGAAGGACACGGGCTGGCTCCTGGCCCGCCCCTACACTTTTTTGACTGAAATATATTTTAACTGGCATATCATAATTTATTTTAATTTTAAAAACATTCAAACTAGTAACATTATGAAATATTTTCTCATAACGAAATATAACGAAAAAAAAGGGAAGGGTCAAAATTAAATACCGCCCTAGTACTTTTTTATTTAGGACCAATCGACTAAACCACTGCTTTTATCTGGCAGATGTCTTTCTTAATTACATAACCTATTAAAAGACATATTTTGTATCGATATCAATGTGAACTATATCTCTAAAGTCTTCAGAATGTATAAATTGAGAGTGCTTTTGAAATAGGAAGTATAATTATTGTATGATTTAAAACATTCAATTTACAAAAGAAATAAATTGTATACGTGCGTATATTTCTTACATTATCACTGAATTTTCCCACTCTCTACCCACTCAATTACTATATTCAGTCTATATATATCGAAAAATGATCTACTTTATTTGACAGGAATACACTGGGATTTAATAAAAACTATACAATACAAAAGTTGCCCCGCACTCAAATGGAATGATGTTATTATTATTATTATTATATATCAACTGTTAAAACGATAAAAAATTACAGGAGCCACAAAACTTATATTTAATGATTTTGGACCAAAGTCAAAATATTAAATAGTACTTAAATATTAAATATTAATAGCATGAAGACTAAATCTACTGTTTTATTTACCCAGCCTGATATTAATTTAATAGCTTATTTAAGAAAAATATCATATAATTGATGTATTGGTCTTTTTCCTGGTCGCAAATTTCACATGCCATCCTTTTTAAAACTTCAAATCTGAATTTAGATAATAATTTGGCATTTGCACCGTACACTCTTTTGATAAAGGATTTATTGAATTATATATATTGTGATTACCGAATAAAAGCTGTTAAAAAACTGAGAGTTACGTCCTTTTGCTTTTCTACAGTCGATAAATTGTATCGATATGACAATATTTTATCCTAAAATTATACAGTAATATCAAATGTTACTGACGTTAGAAGATTTACATATATGCTGACATTCAAACAATTATTACAGAATCTATCGATATCGATACATTAATTATAGTAAATATACAAATATTTCTTGTCATGCGTACGCTATAAAACAGAAAATACTCGTATGTCTGTCTGTCGCACGAAGTCCTCCCAAAAAATGCACAGAAGAAGTCTGAAATTTCTATACATATTTAAATTGTCATTTCAAGGTCGACTAAGTTACTTTTAACTATTCAAATTGTTACCTATGGTCAACAAAAAACTAAAAAAATTGTGTAAAGCCAAGTACGCCGGACTACCTTTTTATATGGTGGATACGTTTCACGCAATATCGTTTAAAAAAGTATACTAAAATAAAAAAATAATGGTGGATAGGTTGCCTTGTATAAAAATCAATGGATAAAATTTATTGTATGTTAATTGTATTTCAACCCTAAGAAAGATTATTCACTATTAGACAATAGACGAATCCGTTTTACGCACATTTTGTAGACGCAACATCGCTTTCATCACTTGAGATATTCAGAGCCTATGTAATATTTCTTTTAAAATTTTTGGGCTTACTGGATTTAAATTTTTAAAAAAATGGAAATGGAGTACCGTGTTATTATGAAACCGTGTAAAAAGAGAGTTTGATGAATAAGATATATGAAATTAATTCGAATAAAGAATAAGTTTGAATATGTTCCAGGCAAAGCCGGCTAATAAAGCTAGTAGTATATAAATTAATCGTTTGGGGTATTTTTTAGTTTGATATTATATTGAAATGTTTCTACAGCTTCTGACGACCCAGTAAATTTAGGCCTTGAGGTTTTCCTTCGCCGGAATAGGCGACTAAGTCAAACTGATCTCGGACAGACCCCAAACAAACAAATAAACAAATCAAGAAATAAAGCAGAGCCGAATAAAAAGTCCCGGCGCGTGCCATACAAGGCGACAATGGTGACCACTCCAGTTGATTTTGTCGACTTTTTAAATGCACATTGCCATCTTAACGATAATCATTCCCCCAGATAATTGCTACTAATTTGACAACTTGAAACTATTATACATTTCAAACTAGTGGACAGAGTTTCACTATTTGGCATCATGTATTTTGTGTAAAAATATACGTACACGGCGTTTATCGCATTTAAATGTATTGGCACAATTCTCAATAGATTTGTAATATATTGAATTAAGCGAATAATAATAAAAAAATTTACGTTCATAATTATTCTAAATATTTTTTACATGCTAGACGAAACCCGTGTCACAAAACAACTGTATAATAATAAATAAATAGCGACAAAAATTCTTGAAGGTTAATTTATTACAGTGCTCATATGCATCACTTATTGGTTGAATGTCCTCTCCGAAATGAATGATGTCCGCTCCAAAAGTGGAGTATATGGATATATGGCAAATTTATTTTTTATTTTACAAAATTGCTTGCCAAACAATTGTTCAACCAGATAAGTATCCAGTCCTGCATTTTCAGATTTTTTATGGGCTGAAAAACTCATATTATTCATTTGTTACAATTATACTAACTACAATACTTTATTTTTTTTTATCTTCAAATAGCATTCGAAATAATTTTGTGTAACCAAAGAATAAAAACAATTTGAATGTAACATCAAATCATTTAAATCACCGAATTGCAGTGGTGTAGTGGGGCCAAGGCGGGCCAGGTCGCCGCCCTGATACTTTTTTCCAAGCCAGGTCGCTGTTCTACCACTCGTTTAGATATAAGCATTACTATTCAGGCGCATTTAACAAATGTTTTAGTTTTCAATACTGCACATAGAATTGTTTACATCCATCAGATATCTTACAGCCGACATATAATATTTCAACGACACAAAAAATTTATAGGATCAGAGCATTTTCAAAAAATATTCTAATTTTCCTGCTCGACCGTTTGAAATGCAAATATGTGAGAAAAAATAAAAATAAATATCTATGGATAATAAGTGAAAAAAGTCCACCAATTTGGAATAGGAAACCAATACTTCTTGTATAAAAATGGTTATTGATACACAAGCACGCATGTGGCAAAACATGCAGTGTAGAATTTTTATGAGAAAAATGTAATTTTAACGATTAAGAATATTTATTGACTAACTTTTTTTTGTAAACATCTTTTTAAATATTCAAACTATCAATATCTAAAAATGTTTTCTTTGATATGTCAAAAAATAGTGGTCAGAGGGAGGTTAAAATAAGCACTGCCCTGATACTTTTTTATTTAGGACTACACCACTGCCAATATGCATATAATTTGTAAATCATATTTGTAAATACCCAGCTGATTCTTGTTCGATGTATTTATTTGATAATACAGGAAATGCATTTAACTATTTATCATAGTCATTGCAAAAAAAAAACGAACAACAGTTGCACAATTTATGTAACGGCGAATAAAAAACCCAAAGCAAAAAAACAAACAGAAAAAAATCAATCGAAAAATTCAATATTTGATCGGCCGCAATCTGCTGGCTTATAAAAAATCCGTTGCGAAAGGGTTGCAATTTCCTTTCGCCAAACAATGATAAACCCTTTTAAATCTTTTTGCTCTTAAAACCCTTTAATTTTAACATTTTTTGTGTGTTTTTTTATTGAATAACTTCCTTTACAACAACTGCCATCGGCTTTGGCCCGTCGATGACATGTGCTTAAAATTGATTTAAGTCGTATTTGATGATAAATAGTCGAGCTTTTTTGCAGCTTTTTTGAAACTGACTAGCAACATATGCTTCCGTAAATAAAGCACTTTCCTGTTTTTATTTAAAGCCCTTCTTAACACCCATTCTGTGATTATTTCTCAAGATTACTTTGTTCGATATTTATTCCAAAATCATTGCATTCGCTTATTATTATCAGCACTATGATTAAGCGGTAGAATAATTATACTTTAACACGTATTTCATTTTTATCGATTATTATTTTAAAGCTAACCTAACCTAATCTAAATAACTATCGATATTTTGTCACTATATTCGCTCCAAAAGTGTAGCATATCGATATCAAAATGTGAAGATGGCCACTGCAGAAATGGAGTATGGATATTATTATTTGCACTGTAAAGACTAATTTAAACGTATTCAAAAAATACAGAATTATTTCAAAGGTACTACTAAATGTACGCACAATCCACTCGTAAATACATCCAGTCTTAACCAGGCGTATTTCGGATATATTTGTGAGCAAATACGGTATTTTATAGTGGTTAAATTTAATTAATATAATTGCATATCGACTGTAGAAAGGCAACCCGACATAATCCACACAGAACAAATTTTACAGGTGGCATCAAAGCGTTTATTTAATTATTTTGGTCCAGTCAAAATATTCAATAGACACGAACCTCGAACACCCTGAAGTGCAAGACAGATATTTTATTTGCTTATTTGAGAAAAACTAATAAAATTGATGAGGAGGAAGTACTTTTTCCTGGTCGAAACTTTCACAGCCACTTCTTTTTTAAACTAAAAAACTTAATTTACTTACGAATTCGTCATTTGCAGCATACTTACTTTTGATAAAAGTTTTGTTCAATTGTGTACATTATGAATATTGATAAACGTTACATCTTTTTGCTCATCTACAGTCGATATGATTGGTATTGAAGTAAGCACTGAGACATTCTGTCAGTTCTTAGAATTGGTTACAAGAGTTACAAAAAACTCTCAATATTTAGATGCCCTTCGCAAAAAGCTTCTGCTGCTTTCCATAAAAAGTTCGGTCGGCGGAATTCGGCGATCCCATTTTGGGACTAGAAAGCATTGTTCTTTGGTCCTGTGTGACGAATACTTTGGACGTATAAGGAAGTCGAAGGCAGAGCGATTCGGCAAATCGGGGGACCCACTTTGTACCACGCGCCCTGTCCGGCAACTAAGCCTTCTCCTAAACGAGCTTTCGATCGGTGCGTTTACATTTGAATCTAAACAATGAAAGCTTTTAAAAAACTTACACTTAAATAAAGCTCACTAGTATACAGAATAAATCACAGCTATTAATAAATTACTTATATTGCTTATTATATATTTATAATAAATATATTACTCATTGTTGCATACTAATAATATTATTAAATAATCAACCGGAGCTCTAGTTAATAATAAGTTTCAACACTGTTATGTTTTCAGAATCTAATAGATATTTCAAAGTTATATACGTTAATTTAATTAAGTTATTTACACCTTATTTTACTATCTCCTTTGTTAGTTGACTAGCAAAAATAGAACTGTATCTTTACCCAAGTAAAAAAATGTCGACGCACCTTTACACAAATAAAAATCCCTTTGGACATGCCGAGCTTTATTCACTACTCCAAATGAAACATTTTTGCATACCTATTTGGCACACATACAATAGAAGCAATATTTTTTAATAACGATGAGTTATATGAGCCAAATTAATCTGAAAGTTCTGATAAGTCAATAATAATAAAATTTGAAACGCACAAAAACGAAGGAAAAAATTATTTCTTTTTTGCTATCATTAAAGCTGTATATTAATCATATCATATAGAGCTTGTAATGCCCAAAGCGCATTATGTATCAACTGCATTTTGTACCCGTTATGTAGTTTAAAAAAATTAAAGTTCAACCAAACGGATTTTTTTACTATACGTATACTCTGAAAGTGGAGTATATTGATCTCCACAGTGTGGATATGTCCATTCCAGAAACAGAATAAATTATTTCTTCAACGTGAAGAATTATTATAATTGATTTTCTTATTACGAGAATAGATTATCAGCTGATTAGTCAGCCCATCGAATATTTGATTACGCACGCTTGATTAAAAAAAGCTTTAGCAGCTGTAGGACTCGAATTCGGAACCCCCTACACCGTAACCAGTGCACTTAATCTTGAATATTAGATGTATTGTTCAATAGTATTTAAATGAGAAATTTTAGGTATACAACTAAAGAAATTCATGAGTAATATGATTTAATAAATACAAATTGAGAGAAAGAACAAATCTCTTAGCAGATATCACTAAAAATGAGTAGTTATTGTGTTCTCTATGTTTTTGCGTTTGGAGAGTAGGTGTTTAATTAATACATTTTGCAACTGTGTGATTTAAATCATCCCCTGTACGGTGACATCGGCGGGGACAAAGTTAGTCGGGTGTAGGTTACCAGGAATGCAGTCAACGCCAAATAGGGCCCGCGATCCCCCAAAGGGCCGCCAGATTAGGCGCCCTATTTCGTCAGTGCTTTTTTGTGGCGGGCGAGTCTCTACTCAGACAACGGGTGGTTTATAAGGAAACAGAGACAATGTCATCGACTCTCGAATCTCAACATTTAAAACTGCCGAAGTCTCTCAGTTATCCGGGACGGTAAATAGATGGCAAATATTAAAATTCCAGAAATTATTCAAATCGGATATTGTTGTGATAAAGTTTTTATGTAGTAACATATTTCAGGGTCGTAGTTCGGATATAGTTCACTTAGTTAAATATAAAATATCCAAAGGATATTTTTTAAAATTATTATTCCTTTTATTCCATTTATTTTAGTGCCGACAATCAAAGAATTGTTGCATTATTTTTTACTAGACACAATAATACAATTGTATTTTTATTTTCAGTGTACATAATGTGTGCAACTTAATGTACATTATATCACAAGGATGTACTCTCAAAACGCCGAATTAGTATTTATTATAGGTTTAGCTTTTACAATTGAAAAGAGAACTTCTTGGAGCAAAATCGTGGTCTCTTAAATGGTATATAGCTTCAGGTATGCAGGTTTTCAAATTTTAAAACAAACGTGAACTCAAAATTTAAATGTTAATGTAAATTATGTAGTTTTTTTTTTGTTAAAATGGTTACCCTATTTAGCCGAAATAAAACTTTTATAAGGTTTCAGCTGGCTTAAAAAGGGGGTTTCTCTGTGAAATTTGCGCATCAATTTCATTGGTTTTTGTTATTAATAGTGTATTGTTATTAATAGTGTATTGAGCAAATAATCCACTAGTTACAGTTGATGTAATTATATATTTGAAAAAAAAACTATTAACTTTCAAAAGCCACAGCGCATTTTGCTGATCAAATCGAGCATGTTAATTTTAAGGAATAATTAAAATTGAAGCATTATATATCAATGTCGTCTCCCCGGTAGCGTAGTTGGTAGCGTGCGCGCCTAGCGATCCGGGGAATGC
>JAGVSQ010004048.1:0-20188 GCA_022683975.1 Rhyacophila evoluta
ATATCTTCACAATGTGTAGATCAATATGCTCCAAGTTGGGAGCGAACATGGTATAAAAAAAAATATATATACTTATATAAATTATTTCTATTGCATAGTATTTAAATTTATTTTAAGATTTTTTAAAAAACAATTATTTTCAGTAACACAAGCATTCTGTCGCACGCGTGGTTATGGTTACTAACCCCTAACGTAGATGAGTCGTCAATTTTGCTAACGTTATTTTTGTTTTTATCTACTAAAAAAAATTGAAGAGCCGGTTTCCTTTCAGTACAATATATTTTTAACTGTTCTACTGAAAGCGCATGTTACCTAGATGGTTTCTACCCATCTCTGATCAAACCTAATTGTGGTCAATGGGTTCATATCACGAGTACTTATATATATATAAAAATTATGGGACAAATATTTTTTTAACCACTATCAACGAATATTCAAATTATTTATCAACTGGCAAATTAAGACCTTCCAGAGTTACTAATAATGGATTATTACTTTTTTGCACATATTTGATTATTATACATACTTGTCTTTATATTTGACAAACTAGTCGATTTTAATTTGTGATGATATTATTCGTATTTAACTTGTCACTAATTTCCAAAATAAGTGGGTACGTAGAACGCGCAGGTTTCGGATTCGGGCGTTGTGGGTTCGAATATCCCAGTTTAATGATTATAAACAGCCAAAGATTCATGACTATCTAATAAGTCGAGCAAATTTTTTTTTTTAAAAAAAACCACAATGTTCGATACATCAACTTATAATTTAGTAATTTTCATCATTCTGACAAACCCCCTTTCAATGTAAAGATTGTGCTAAAGCGCCTTCTTCGCGTTGTTCTATTGCTTATCCTTTACAAAAAAAAACTTCAACGTCTAATAATAAGTCCAAAGGCAAATGTTTCTCTGAAAATAAATGGCGGCAAATTTAAAATGTCAGCTCATTTCAGGACACCTTATAAACTTTTGTATTTATTATCGTGGAAAAAAAAGGACGTAACCTAGATAGACGCGCAAAAACATATATTTAATGATATTGGATCAAAGTAAAAATATTAAATATACATAAATTTGAAGTGGACGAAGATTAAAACTAGTATTTATGTACTCAATCTTATATTATTAAAATAAGTAATTTAAGAAAAACCAATAAAATTGATGTGGTGGAAATCACGTTTACTGGTAACAAACGTAAAAAATAAATTTATATACTAATTCGGCATTTGCAGCTTACAACATTTTTATAGGACGCGTATTGAGTTTTATACATTGTTATTTTCTAAAAAAAGCTATTTTGAAAACGACCGGGGGCTACATCCTTTTTTCTTTCCATAGTCGATATTTAAATCATGGGACTCTTCCGGCTTTCAACTCTTCCCAGACATGTGTCACACGTGTCGAGTTGCTAATCTGCCTCTACGTTAAATGTACCGACACTCAATAGCAAAGTCTGTATAATCAAATGTAATTTATACTTAAATAAATAAAATATACTCGATATGCTGGAACTTTTTAGAATTGAAATTAATCGAAACGTGAAAAAATATTTATTGAAGTCACAACTTTGAAATACCTACGATTCTTTAACTCGACAAAGTGTCTTATTATGTCATAAGTTTTCAAAGTCTGGCTTCGTTCGTAAAGAGAGCTGGCATTTTAAAATTATATTTTTACGATCAAAAGCGGCCAACTACAATGCAAAGCGATATGTAGTTTTCCTTTTTTATTTCGATTTTGTGTTAACCGATTCAAGAAGTGATAAGTAGAGTTGGTAATTTAATCCAATTATAAATGTACGGTACACGTTGTTGAACAAGTTAAAAGTCGATTATTCACGAAAATAGACTGCATTTATAGAACCAGTAACACTCTCAAATAATCTATTTTATTTATTTAACGATTTAAAGAATTCATAGGTTTCTTTACTATTTTTGTAACCAGTAGCGTGCACATTGGGATGTCGATAGGAACAAAATTCTTCCTAGAAGTATTTCTTGGCTACTATTACTTCAGAATAATCCAAAAAATTAAACAGGATATTTTTTCTATGTTTTTGTAAAATATAACTAAACTGTATTCGATATCGATTGATGTATGCTATAAAAATCATTTAAGATGATTTAAGCACACCGATTTAATAGCTTAAAACAAAACACTTTATAGAGTAAATTTAATTAAAATAATAAAATATAAGTCATTTTCAATATAAAGGCGAACGTTCTTTTCGTGATTTTTCTGGAAGTTTACGCAAATGTTAACCACTGCCCTACGGCTACAAGTGATTCACAAACTGTCAACTCTGCCATCGCGGTGAGTATATTCCTAACAAGTTTTACAATCATATGTATAATGTATAGATTTAATAGGTGAATTTCGCTGCACAGGATTTACTCCGTGGATTGGTCCATTAAGCCGTAAAAGATATTAAAGACTAATAAATGTTATTATACCATATAACACGGAATTAGTTATTTATCGTTTTTTAATTACTAGCTTCGCTATGGCGTGACTTTAGTATAAATTAGTTTACTTTACTTTTACCAATATTTACAATTTTGCTAACAAAAACTTGTATACTACTATATTCGTACTTACAGTGCTTATAGTTAGCAGGTACATAATGAGAAAGGAGTTTCAAGCCCACTAGCCTCATTAATCACAGCCTACATAATCAACTTGATAATGAACCTTTATGAACCTTGTGGTTTTAAGTACGCATTTAATTAAACTTTATTAAAACTCATTCATAAAATTATAATTAGATTTTAGTTAATATTAATAATACAAAATGATTTAATCATTAGTCATAGTTTACAGTGGTAACTGTAACTGTTTGGAACTTCTTATGTATCAATGAATTTCTCTTGCGACCATACACTTAAATAAAAAAAAATATTAATTATTGTACGAATGATTTTGATAATTTATCTTAACACTTCTACTGAAGATAAAATGAGTGTTTGAATTCCATCCTTTTTTAAATAGTATAAAAATTTATTGTTTCCAAAATTTTTTTAATTTAAAAAAATCTATTGATATTATAAAACAGTATTAAAAATAAGGGTTCATTGATGAACATAACACGTTAGAAAAGTTTGAGAAATGTTCTAAGGTAAGGTAACTCCGAATAAGAAAATGATATTATATTACACGTAAATCATTTTCGTAGGCCACATTCGTCTTCTAGAGTCACTCGCAATATTTGAAAAAAAAAACAATCAATGTTGAATATTTAATATAATCCATATTAAAACGAAAAACATTCGATGTAAAGTGAATCGAGAAGACATAATTTAAACGAGAAGAAAGATTGAATGCTGATATTCAGTCGCTTCGTTAAACACAATATTGCAAATGTTGATTTTGCGCCATTCATAGGAAATGGAAAATCGGAAATATCCAATTACATTTTGGTGCGGGAATTCCATAATATTCACAGAAATAATAATAATAATATCTCGTGCATAGTTATTATCGATTTCCACTAAAACCATGACACAGAGCGCGACTCTACAACATAATACTTTTCGTTTAATCTAGGGATCTCAAAAGTATTGTAGGTACAGCCAGTAAGCCTGGTTCCAAAATTTAATTATGTTTTGTCCATTATTAAAGTGCTTTGCTATGATCTTTTTGGCTTATTTTTCACTTCCGTTTCCGATGTCTGTTTAAAACAACATCAACACTGTTTTTTATATTGAGAATATCACAAATTATTATTTTACGTATCAATAACACGGAATAATATTAGTAAAAAAATAGTTCAAATTATTTTTAAAAAAAGATATAGAAAACAAAGTAAAATTTTGTAAAAATAACGGTCAAAAATTGTAAAAATTAAAAGAGAATTTGAAAAAAAATTAAAGAAATAGAGTGAACTAAGAAAATAAGACGGATCTTATTCTAAAAATTGATACAGCAACAACCATATAAACTGACTCTCAGTCAAATGGAAGTTTAGATCCGGAAGTAATTTCGTTAAAAATATCCATTGCTTTTCGTATTGGCAAACTATAGGCTAGCTATTTCTGCGCTTTGGAATAAAACCAGCTGATATCAGTCTGCATTTCTCATGTAGTTGGAGAAATATAGATCAATAATAGTTAAAGTGGTAAATTATCGATAAGACCACGCGTAAGTCGAAAAATCCTATTCACTTTTGTACCTTCATATATGATAAATTTGAATTAAAAAATATCTGAAATAATAAAATCTCATATGTGACCTAGTTTGTGATATTTATACATTGCTGCAGGTTTTATTTATTGACAAACTGTATATTCATATCGTTCATGTATGTTACTTAAAAGAGTTGAAAAACTAAACATGTTGTTTGGGAAATTTAAATGACAAGCCACGTAAATTTAACTTATCCATATGATTCAAATTTTAGACGTGCTATAAAATAATAGATTAAAAATCCAGCAACAATAGTAGTAAGTTCTTCTTTCGTGATAGAAGATAAGACTTGTATATCTAAAAACATTGTGCTCATATCGCCAATAAAACCTTTCATATAGTTTTTTTCCATATCAATCCAATAAGGAATTGACTTTTGGGATCTGAGATCTTATCTCAGAAGAAAATGACAATACATTCGACCGTTCCATGACAGAAATTTGTTTCGGAAAATTCTGAGTGAAAACAAAACGCCTTGGAAACATGGTATCAGAAAACATAATATCCAGTGAGTAGGCAGATAGTGGGTACATGGAGATGCCTTGTTATTCGCTCTTTATCTCAGCCAAGATGGCGTCCTACGCCTCCAATCTACCCACGGTTGTTGTTGTCTATTCACAATTTCAAACAAATCCAGGTAAAATACCAGAAAAATAATCAGTTTTCCTATTCTTGACACTCGTTCGGCTATCATATTCGTTTACTAAACAATAACAACAGTCGCATTCTAATAATATTATTTAATAATGACAAAAGATTCCGTGATGTGTTCATGGTGCAAATAAATACGATCTTAATTTGAACGTTAAATATAGCAACGAACATACCATGAGTATCGTGGGCGTATTGTTCTAGTTATAATTGCGTTAAATAGGAATCATATTTGGTATAACTATTTTTAAGTCTTCAAAAATTAATGAAAAGACATTAATAGTCTTATTTTATACTACCACAGCTTAAATTGTATTAAACAACCACGTAGATGATTAATATTTTGAGATTTAATCTTGCATTTAGATTATCAATAAAAAAATTGATAACTATTGCATTTTTTTCGTATCACTCGAAGCTTGTAACACAATATTAAACTAAAACATAAATTACGATGTCGACTTTATCCAATGAAACCATAGATAACTGTGTGTAAGGTTTGAAAACAAAGTAATTCGTAAGCGCCATACAACTGAGAGCAGTAATATGGCCGCTTAGCAAACATTGCGTCATTCAGTTTGAACTTATACGTTGAGAATGCTTTCTTAGTAAATTTTTCAAGCAGTGCAAAAAGCTTTTAATAATTTTCATCTCATTCAAAAGCTTACCATAATTATAATATACCACGTTCTTAGATATTAGCTAGTGAGGGAGTTAATGGGAGACCACTTTTCATAGCCCATATGATTCATGATTGAGTATATTAGTTAGATATAGGTATCCAGGAATCTGTCGAAAATTCCGTAGACACATTATATTTATTAAAATCGGTTATTTAAAGCTCAGGTAAAATTAGGTTAGGTTAGGTGGTAGCTAACCTTTCCGTTACAATTGAAAAAAAAGCGACATTAATGTGAATTTTTTAAATAGTATAATAAAAACGTTATAGTGCATATATTAATTGGCGAATTATGCTAGAAAAATCTGTATTTTGAGATTTGAAAAACTAGAAAACTGGAGATGAAGTTCTTAGACGTTGTAAAAAAATCAGGGATAAAGAAAAAATTCATGCAGTGACAGTGAAACTCATGCTACGGATGCCTTCAAAATACTGAAACCTGTTTATGTCTATTTAGTAGGATTCCAGCGTTCTGTAAAATCACCGGTTACTATTTACACAGTGTTTTCTAGAAAATGAAAAGATGATGACCTGGGAGGATCCAAGCAACTGGCGGGTGATAGAAACTTCTGGAGACACCATTCGGCGGCCATATCGATGGCCATAAGCTGACAGCCCGTATCATACATTTATTAAATTGTTCAAGAGGACCAAACATCTTAGTAAAATAAATTTCGTGACATTAAAGCAGATGAAACATACTTTGAAGTGAAATAATGTTTATTTTCATTTAAAAAAACGTACCTAATTTTCATAAACTTCCCAATATTACCTTTGTTATAAAGTTTTTTGCTATCCTGGACAATTGGAAACGTTTATGATGCGTGTTGTCAACTTATACTCGTAGTTATCAATGTGTTCTATACAGAGACTGGACATAATAAAATAAGAATAATATTATTAGACCTTACTATAGACTCGTATTTATAATTGTATTAATAACATATGTTTGTATCATAAAGACGAAACACTGTTCGAGTTAACACCGAATGTTATATTAATGCTGACTAAAATATATGGGATATAAATTTTTTTTATTTTGGGCCACGTACATAAATTATGTGTGCCAAATGTACAATACAAAATTTTCTGAGGCTTCTTTTTTCAACTTATATTTTTTGTGTTTTCGAAATAAATAAAATGCCGAAACATGAATGTTGGGCCATAATATTTCATATACTCCACATGATTTCTATACTTATAATTACTGCGTGTTTACATGAAATTGTGCTATAACAATATGTATGTTTCCAATGTTCTATTTTCATGTATGCATTCATTGCCAGCGCAAGTCAAAGCGTCGTGAAATATGAATTCCACAATAGCTAAAGCAGCTGTTCATAACTTTTTCGATGAAACTGAGTACTAAATTGCATGACACCAAAATCGCTATTGATTAACTAACTAATATTTGTTACTACGTACCTTCGCCACCTGATCGTTACATTAAATATCGTCACTAAAAACCATCATCAATTTTTAGTTTGAGTATAGTTTTTATGTTGACAATATTTCACGCATTATTTTTTAATATGATAAGCCATTTTTTTGAAAATTATCACAGTTAGTATTATTATATATTTGACTGATTAGATGTCACTGCAAACAAACAATAGAATAACCAGGCAAATAATTGAATGTACCCAATTCATCGTATCGTCGTATTACTGGCAAAAGACGTTAAAGAAAAAAAGTGAGTTAAATACATTTTACGAGAAATGTTTAAGGTATAATGTATTATTTGATAGAAATTGCCGTAACATGTATTTAACAGAGACTCAAACATTAAAACTCGATTATCTCAAAACTCACTTTTTTACTTTAACGTCTTTCGCCAGTAATATGACGGTATGTTCATTATTGAATTTATCCGGGTGTGATCGCAAATACTTTGGGTAGCATTTTATTGTAGCATATATATGAGAAAGAAAGAGAAAAAAATTGCTGGAAAAAATACGTAAAAGGAGACAAACACTTTTTGAATATAAAGATTTTTTTTTGAAAATATCGATATTAAAACAAGATTTACCTGTATTATATATATAAGAAATAATGTTGTATTGTCTCATTGGTCATAAGCGGGCAAATACCTCGGCGCCGCAAATCAAGGGTACTCAAATTCAAAGACGCAGGACTGGGCAGAGCAATTGATTCCATGAAGATTTATTTTATACTAAAATTTCAGATTGTTTTAACGTTGCAAATATCCGTGTACTTCGTTTTTCACACTGTGGAGATACATATGCATATCATTGATAAAATTGCTAAAAAAATAATAATCACAATCATTAATCATCTTTTTGTCGATTCTATCACAATACTGAATATACCAACTTATATATAAGATCGTTGAGTAATAATAAAGTGTTCCAAAAGATATCTTGTTAAGAATCACTAAACAAAAGCTTTACTGGAAATAGATCGCTAAAGCCCTTGACCGATTAAAGAATATCTATTATTCGGTACACCATTAAACATATGTAGGTCTATCAATAATAGATTAACTTTTACCATGTACTGTTAGTTGTGTATGTATTACGTAGAATCATAGACAAAGGCGTATATCGTAGCTCGTAGATACCACGCTACGTCGTAGAGGCTTACGTAATTATTTTAGTTTGCCGTTAATGGAACGACTAAAGTAAGAGAATATTTTTATATTGAGTATCACAAGTGCGTGTATTATTACTTAGGTTTTGATATGAATTCAAGTGATTGTTTTTATATCAGCACTGAGTTTGTCTGTTAACAAACAAGATGTTATCATCGTTATAAGACATTGGAATGTGAGTATAGTTGTCATTAGTTTGGAAGAAGTGGAATATTAATACGAAACAAAGTTTTCGCATCATACCCATTTAAATATAACTCTTATGTCTGTGAGTAGCATAACAAATAGACAACACCAATATTACAAGAAAAAAGTAGTAATGGGGATATAATAATGATAAATGCTCAAATGAATCAGATAATATAACCCATTTAGGATAACATAGAACGTTTTTAAAAATACATGAATCTCCATAGTATAAAGTTTTGGAAACTTATATTGTCACATCTTTTGCGACAGTTGATCGATTGCCAGACAGATTGTGCATCCAGTCCGAAAGCCTTTGAACTTAAGAAAAACTCCTTCGTAGATGTGCGATTTAAGCCCACAACCTCTAGCACTGAAACGCCCACGCTTGCCTTTCACCCACACGTTGAGTTTGATTGTATATAAGTACATTATATTGAATAATATACTAAGTTACGAACTTATAATACTAATTTTTAAATTATTTATCTGAAAATGATAACTAATTAATATTTTCGACTGATGGTGCTTGATGGAAATTGATTTTAAATTCTGAATTGAAAATGATATCTTTTGAGTTATGGCGTTATTGAATTAAATGAAATTTGTGCCTTGAAAACAGTGTATATATGAAACGCATAGCAATATCGATCAATTACAGCGGACATGCAAAGTGGTATTTTTAATCAGTAGAATAATACAATAACATAAGTGTGTGTACCTTTTCAACCGGGGTTTATCCATTAAACTCACGTATGGCATGTTCAAAGCTTATAAAAAACAAAGGCATGCGTGGAAATATGTGTTTAAATAAAACCACAATAACGTATTGTTTACAATTACAGCTATTAACCATACATACAAAATTTTATAATCTATATTATTATTTAAGTGCATCTATATTTCAAAACATTAAATACTCTAATGTATTACATTAAAAGGATTACAATATGTAACGATTAAAAGATCGTCAAAAAAAAAAAAACAAATCAATTCACCGCCATTAATATTATCATGTAAAGCACTCACATTAATGACGTATTGTGTTAAGCCTCTAAAATTTATTAGATATATACGATAGTAAAAAATATCTTTTATAACATATCAAACAACCTATTATATGGGAAATAATATACTATATAATACTGTGGTACAATTCATATAGTCGTAAAATAGTCAAGAGCAAATAAAATAACTTAGTGTATAGTAACGAAATGTGTCATATTTCCCATAAAAAAGTTACAATGCTACGAGCACAAACCTAAATAGGTTTAGTTTCTGGCAACAACATTTTTTTACTGCGTTTATTCAGTTATATTTTCCAATTTGACACTGAGTAAAAAATGATGAGAAGAAGCTGACAACTGTATTTATTTATCTAGCCAATGGTTTATTAGCTTATGATTGTTTCTGTAACCTGATTTGATGGATTGTATTTTAAAAAAGTCTATGTAAATATAGATGCCAAATGATTTCCAATCTAACACGCTCACAAACTCGGTCACCGAAGTAATAATTTCTGTGCAATAAAATATTTTTTTATCTGAAATAATATAAGGTCGTTATTCCAACACTATTTTACAACTGTATTGTAAAAAATAAATGCAAAAGCTTTTAATACAAACACACATATTTAAAATTAACGGTTTTCTGTATTATATAAAAGACCGTTATATATTTTAATTGTGTCATGATTGGGTAGTAAAATATAAAATGATTGTCATGGCACATAGAAAATACGTAGGATATATATAAATCAGATAATATCTACTATACTATAACATTACTTGTTTTAAGTTTTCTTCTGTTTCTTTTTATTAATGATTAATTAACAAAATAATAATGAATCTTGTAGTTATTAAGTCTTTATTAAATATGGAGATAATTAAACTTTGGCTGCCTTATAAATTTAAAATATAATCTGCTCACAATTCAAAACATTTACGAAAAAATTACCTGCGGTAAGAGAGGTACTGAATTATGGAATAAATTATAACTGAGTACTTATCCAATAAATCATGATACGAGGTATGAAAAATAAGTTGGTAAATTTCATTAACCCTTTAATAAAAAGTTTGGGCAATCATGTTTACTCTGTGCTAACTTTCTACTTCCGGCTTATTTCAGTATATTTTCCGAGCAACTAATAAACCAGTGGTGTACAAAATTTAATTTTTGAATTTATCTTTTAAATTTTACATTTTCAAATCTGCAATACAACACTTCAATATATACACTACACGTCAAATAAACAACAATTTTTACTGAGTGATCGTAAAGTACGGTAAAGGAATACAAAAATGATTATGTAAAAATTAGAATATTACTTTTCCATGTACGTTTCCTAATCAGTGTGTATAGACATCACGGATACGGTGCTTTAGTGATACGTTATTTTTAAATATTCAGACTGAGGAAAAAATGAAAATGTTTGACCAGATACAATATAATGTACAATTTTGCATTATACTAAAACCTAAGCAGTCTCGTGTATTGCACGGTACATATTTTATAGGAGATTAAAGAAAGATTCTATTATAGTTATAATTATATCAAAATTACCGTAGTTTTTAAAAAAAAATTAGCGCAAAAAAATGTATTTAGATTTGATACAATAAAAGTCACATAATTTCTTTAATCATTTATATAAATTTTGTAGTATGGTATACTAGGTATTGCTTTGTTATGAGTAGTATGTAAATATCGCATAAATATTTCAAAATACTGACTTTCCGCTTAAGCTTAGTGGTAGAAAACATTAATCATACGTGAGCTCACATTAATAATGTCATTCGGGATTAATATAGAGTGATGAAGCATCACAAATGGTTTATTTGTCTAGTCTGATTCTCTAAATAACCCTTCGTTGCGGTTTTTGATGAAGGACGTCACTGGATTCGGTGTATAAATAAAGTGGCGTTTTAAGGTGAAAGTTTATGTAAGGGTTGAAGTTGAATTGCCTACATTAAAATGTGCCCCTTCTGATTAGCTAAATTGCAAGCCGTACGTTTCATATCAGAGAAAATGCGACCCGTAATAATTAATTTTACATACTAAGTGAAAGCATACAAATGAAACAGTTCAAATGGCAATTGGCAATTGAAGCGATATATTCATTATCGATATAGGGATTTCATTTACGCGCGTCGTATTTGAGAAACCGTACTGATGCGTGGGCGGATATCACGACGACCCCAGACGTGGCTGGCTATTCACAAAATTATTATCATTTTTTTATTTATACGGCTGAATGCGTACATATATTTAGAACGATTCTAAAATAATACCATGTAGATATTGTAGACGGAGCTTACACGGTCAATAATAAAACACATTTATTCTGTAAAAACTTCGTTAACAATATGTAAGGTAATTTACGTGACGTTAGGTTAGATGAAGTTAGTATATGGTATAGTACGCTTTATATTTGAAAATATTTTGTTTTATAAAGTAGCCAAGAAGAAGTGTGTGCGCTTTGGAATCGCAGATTGAGGGTTTGATTTTCTCAGCTGTTGAATTTTTTTCAATCCAAAAATGCATAACTGGAATCTTAATGAGTTAAGCAGTTGGTTCAGAATCAATTTTCATGGAAATGTTATACAATTATTTATAAAGTATACAAAAATAGTAAAAAGTATGGTATAAATATTATAAACATATAATAAATTATTTAAAACTGCTAAACTTCCATATGTGAGATCAGTAGTATGTTACAGTAGTATGTTATATGTTCGCTCACTGCCTACATATAATGAACCCTGAAGATGCCGAAAGGCGAAACCCGGGTTGCTAACAGTGATCTCACATATGGAAGTTTAGGAGTTTTAAATAATTTAGAATTTAAAATCAATTTTATGGTTATGGTGTATAAAATATACATAGTAATACAAATATTGAAGATATATTTATAAAATTCAATGTATTCGTTTATCGGTCTAGTGTTAAAAATATAAATATGGATTAAATATATTCTCGAAAAAGCTTTTACGAAAATAGAGACAGATAATTCACTGAAAGTGAATTTCTTCTTAGAATTTTTCTACCCTAGCGAGTAAATAATGATGTAGGTAACCGCCCTTATATTTATTGCACCCATAAGGGTAATATTTCAATGTCTTCTAAAAATGCTCTCGATCAATAGAAGACAATTTAATCAATCGTTTTTCAACCTACGAAGCATTTTACACTCGTAAATTTCACGTTTCTTTATTATTCATTAGTCTCTTTTGTGAATGATTCGACAACATTTTCTATATCATATTTTTCTTAAAAATCAAAAAATATCTGACGGAATGTCAGCATGTGACTTGATATGCTACTGAAATAACATATTTCTTACCTTTATTTTACATATACATCGTTATATATATTTCAATGTTAGGATTAGGAGTAATGTTTGCTAACTCAAATTAATCAAAATTACAATTATATCAAATAGGTATTACACATATATTATCGAAACGGTTTCTAATTTGACGAAATCTAAGGAAACATCAAAATTAGTCAGCGTTTTCACCTTTACTTGGGACAATTTCTTTGAGGAAATTGACCGCAAAGAAAAATTTACTGTTCATTTTAAAGATACTTCAATATTTACCATGTATGATATTTTTAATAAGATAGACGCACAACGATGTGTTTAACATTCTCGCCGATATTAGGAATGAAGGTAGTTGTATATCAATCAAACGTTTGAACTCTCTTCAATTGAACCCTAGACAATTCCAATATCACTGCATTCTATCAGCTATTAGACTCATCGCGTCATCCGACCTGGTTGGCGCAAAATTCTATTGTTTTTAAAAAGTGCGTCGTTTTATGACGAAAATGATTATAGTTTTACATAGTTGTTTAATCAAGTAAAATTCTTTAAATATAATTTTATTTATTTATTTCATTATAGAACACTTTAAGTCCTGGGTAGCTTCTATTAACTCCCTAGATATTTCCTTCGTATTAAGTATGATGGATCGTTTTTCAATATCAAAGCTACGGGATACGCTTAATTAAGAAAGGACAGCGCGGGTGGACGGTGCCACATTTAGTACTATCGTTAAATTCTGACGTTACAGAAAGCTGCATGGTTACAAAGAAAAATTAAAAAAATATTTTTATTAATATTATATTTTCGTCTATTCGTTCATATTCGTGCTGGATGTACGCCATAAATTACTGTTCTAAACAGGCCTTGACACATGCTTTTATATCAATTCCGTATTTTATAAGCCGCAAAATTCTAAAACTGCCGACACTTCATCTGCACAACTATCATATATCTTTTATATTAGATTCTCTTTTAATGCCATCTTCGTGCAACTATAAAACTTTTTCTCATATAGACAGTATTTTATATATGTAATGATTTATCACATTTATTATATTTCGCGTTTAATGTAGACGTTTTATTTTTTAGATTTCCCCTTCGACCCTGTTTGCTTTATTAATGTGTTCTATTTCTCTCTTAATTCCTTAAAAATTAAAAAATACAATGCACTCCAAACAAATCATTGGGCAGAAGGTAGATAGCAATTCTGATGAACTATTAAATTACATGCAGATGTCTACTTCTCAATAAAAAAGGCCAACAAAAGACATGAGTGCTTTTTCACCTAATTAAAATATAAATACATTTGCAAGCAATTTGAGTTATTCGATCTTCGCGCTTCAAAGAATATAAGGTTTTATAATTTCCTTCTAATTTGTTAACCAATTTTAATCGAATTATTCACACATGTATATATAATATTATGCCCGCTTCAAAACTGAAGCATATGGATATCAACCGTGTGAAAGTAACCACTACAAAAAATAAATATATATGGATTTCTATATATTAAAGACCCACTTCTTGAACATATTTCTGTACTGCTGTGATTTTAGATTTTCAATTTTATCAAATCCTGCAGCTGTGCAATTTTAATCTGCAATCTTTAGTTCCAAGGCACGCAGCTAATTGATGACCGCTAAGACAATTCAAATTACAATAAAAATATAATTTTGCAAAAGAGAAAAATTGCTACGACCATTTTCGATATATTCTGTTAGTCGTTATCATAAAGATAAACTATTACACTCCTTTATATTATCTAACTATATAATCTAGCAAACACCTTTTCATCGAAAAGGTATTTCAATAGTTTATAACATATAAAAACAGAAAACATAAATAATCTTGAGTAAACACCAATCCGTTCAAATAGCAAAAATAAAGGGAGACTATTAACCACAGAATCTTAGTATGTTTAGGCTACATACAACATACATAGATTATCCGAGAGCAATAAATTAAAAACACGATGGCGTTTCTAATAAGTATTTCTAATTTATTATTATCTAACAGGGAATATGTATTAATAGTATCGTATATAATTAATAAGGGATTTTATTTACTTATATCAGATATTTAATCAATATTATTAAACACTTGTGAATGTTTAATTATATTAGAATATATTATAAAACAACGAATGCATAAAATAGTTTAATAATGACATACCTTCTTGTAATTTCATGTAACGCTATTTTCTGTTCCACGCTTTCGTCTCTTATCTCTTATTGTATTACCTGTTATTTATCTTGTATATTAAATTAAGTTTTTGAACTATACTATTAAAATTTCGTATGCGTAAACGAATATTGTAAAAATAATCTACAACACAATTTGACTTTACATGCGAGACATACAGAAAAATTGTTTTGTGTTATTTATTTACCAAAATACCCTCCTTATATCACATTTTTAGTAAGTATTTTTTTTATATACTAAATATAGTATATTTATAAAGACATATTACAGTATCACGAAGATATGAAGTAATTCAAATTTAATGCCAAACATAAATTGAATAACAGTTTTTTTTTAATTTTAATGTCAAATGTGATTAATTTACAAGCCTAGTCACAGATGATTCATAATTATCTGCCACTTTTCCGATCTTCCTCTCTTTTCTTTTCTCTCCAATCTCTTGTAATACCAAATGGTTAAATCAAGCAGGTTACGTCTATTTTTTATTTGCTCAATATAGAACTAATGGCATTGTGTTTTCTTAATGTACACAAGCTGTTATGCAACGTTTTACATCAACAGAAGACAATACAAGATTCTGTTATTCATTTAAAGGTATTTACGGTACGTCCTAAATTTAGCCCGGTACTGCGATGCCAGCCTTTCAACAATAACAACATTGTTCATTTCCCAGCGAACCTCTCAACAACGCTTCTCTTGTTTTCTTTCTCGAGCTTTTGTTGTACAATTTTATTTTATGGCGGTGATTTGGCACAAAACCTCTCTGCGGTTGCGCCACGTGCCGTCTATTTATTTTCTACCGCTCAATTTCTATTTGCTCAGAATGAAATGTTTCGCGTCCTAAATTCACAAATCGATTAGCAGTCTGTTATACAACGTGTCCGCAACTAACTAACTCTACCCGACTCAAAACTACATACAAAGTGAGTAAACTTCGCGAGGCCACTGGATTTATTCATAACCGGCACGAGAATTGATTACCCTTTGATATATTGACTGAATACTGTATTCGATTCGGACTAAATACAGAACACCTTAGAATCAATATAGTCACGATTTTTTCATATGGTATTTATTTAGTTAATAATTTTGCGGAACTGCGGAGTTAACAGTACAGTATTGTATTAGATATATTTGATATAAATTCCTATTCTAATATTTATTTAAAGAACGAACGCTATTCTAAGGGAATGGAAAGGCTAATGTTGAATTATAAAACAGCTATAACAATAATTAGACGTATAAAAGATAATGAAGTGTTTCATTTTAATTACAGTAATTGATGTCAACACTTTTGAACAAATCTGCGTAATAAATATAATATGTTCTAGAATTATAGAAAATATAAAAATATTTGTGCGTAACGGTAATTGGTTTAAACTTTGGCACGATCGAATACATCCTTAAAATGACTAAAATGGAAAGCTCTAAGACTGTGTGCATAAATAAAATCCAATATCAAAATGATACATTTACATCATATAATATGAAATAAATATATATCCTTCGAAGTCTTTTTTGCATTGAAAAATTCCATATAATTTCTGCATTGACTAGCACATTTTTTTGTGAAGTCGAAAGTATTTTCCGTCTCTTTCAATGAAAGTGAAATAAAGGATGTTAAAAACTAAAGGCAAGGAGCGAGGAAGTATTTACTCGGACTATTTCCATAAAAATCTTTTTTACGAGGGAAATGCAAGGCACGGTTTCAGGAGAGATTACTAGTTCATGACATCGCCATTGCAAAAGCAACAAGCAAAGTGTTCCTGACGTTTCGAGTTTCGAACGTTCTGTGAATGTTCCCATTTATGGCATAAATGCAACCTTCTTATGCAAATGAAAAGAAACAAGCTTCCTTTTCAAAAGTTTTGTATTAACTAATCGTAAAATATTTTCAATAATAGTTGGAATTCAAGTACTTAACTTGTACTAAGCTTGAAATTTAACGATAATATTTAAATCAATCATAATAACGTTATACCTTGGAGTGTTATTCTGTATCTTAATACTAGGAGTGTATATTTTAAATATATTAATTATTCAGTTTAGATGACTATTTATTTCTCATCAATAATATATCATACGGCATGTGTATGCGATTATATTTAAAAATAGATATATTGGCGAGCTTTAGACGGATAATTACGTAGTTTTTTTCTAGCATTATATCAAAAGATGGACTATTTATAATATTTTCTTATTCCTGTCAAAATTGTTAATATCTGAAATAGGCACTTTAAGTATTGGACTGCAGATATAATACATATTGGTTAATAAATGGTGGTTTTTCATTTTATACTAATAATAAATAAAATATAAGCCGAGTGCAGATTAAAATCATCAATATAAAGCATTACATCCGAATATCAAATGATATTTAGCTAAATATATGTAAGGGATAAATTATAATAAATAAACGTGATTAAAGGAGGCATTTGTCGTACTAAACACGTGAAATCAAGTAGATAGGTTGGCAAATCTTATAGATGAGTCACGAGGGAAGCGTGAAGGACAATGAAAAAGATATACAAGTACATATATTATTAAAAATATATTAGAGAATATTTAAACTTGGTACGAAGACTTGAAATATAAAACTTTTTAAAACACGTATCACGCTAAAAATGCTCTCAGGCGAATGGATTTTAGTAATATTACATAATAGATATTCCGAATATACATGTTCGAAAATATTGAAATTACCAAAAGTTGGTCAACTGATTTCCATTTTTTAGAAAGTTTTATCAGACAGACACTTAAGAATTTACTAACTAAAAAAAGCCTACACAATAGAAAACTTTATGTTTATGTAGTTTTTAACATCATAATACACAATAGTTGACAGTATTTTTTAAATGTAAAATTCGCATATATAATAAATATATCGCTCAGTGAATGCAATGCTGTAATAACTCAGAATAAATAGTTAACATAAAATTAACGTTTTTAAATTATTTTTGCAGATAAAATTTTTATGAGGCTAAACATTTTTAGAGTACTCGGTGCATTTACAAAGATTATATGTTTCACTCATCACTTTTCAAGTAAGAAATTTCCATTTCTTTGTACATTTTTTTGTTACTAATGTCAATAATTAACTGAAAACAATTGACAAATATTTTTACTTCTATTATTCATTACATTTAAGAGTTAATGTTATTGCCTAGTGAAGTAAAAAAAAAATATCTCAATCATATTACGTGTTTCCTACAATAAATATATTTTGTTAACTCTATTTTTAATTTCACAATATTAAAAGTACTGCGTATTTTGCCTTTTCACATAAATCAGATAAATTGTTACGATAAAAAAATACGCGGGAAAGGTTGAACAAAGGTTATGTCGATTAAGTATGAACTTACATTAAAGTCAACCAATAATAAAATTTATTCGTGCGGTACGTTAGATAGATTCAATATCAAATACGGCATTGATGAAATGGTGAAAAACGTTTTATGTCACTGTAATGGGACAATTACTTCATGGATAAAAACTTCACAAACATTTACCCGACGTCTAAAACTCTTAGATAATATAACCTACAACAACAAAAAACTACGAACATTAGGTTAGCTTGGCTTCGGCAATGTAAAGTAATTTGATTTAGAGAGTCTTAACTGTAAATATTTTTTGATGCTGTTTACACGATATTTTATTTTACTCGGAGTATAATTTTACTAGTCCTTTTCATTTATCTGTAAATTTATGTTTCAACTTCTTCATAATTTCTGTCTTTTATGATGATTTTGTTGATACATAAGAATATATCTTCGATCAAAAACCAGTGATAAATGTTATTTACGATCACTTTTCCGGTTTCGAGTTTTTTTTAATGTCAACCAAATTGTAAAAGTAAGTTTGAATGTTAGAAAATCAAAAATAATTAGAAAAGTTAGTATTTCTCGATAGAAATTTGACAAATATATATGAAAAGACGAATCGAAAAATCAATAGTATTGTAACATACCATAGAAGATATCGTAGAAGAAGAATAGACCACAAAAACAATAATGCTTTGATACAATTTTTTCCATTGACGTGTACAATTCATCGTCATCCAAGCAGAAGCCACCTGGTTAATTAAAATGAATTAATTTTTTTTTGATATAATTGAGATATTATATATTGTTTTAAATTAAAAAGCGAACGCACGTTACTTTTTCTATCTTAAAATTTATCTTTCCATCTACAATAAAACAAAATACATTTTTAATTCTTTCAAGGGAAAAGATTCCTTAATTATATAATAAGCTTTATTGCAACACAGAATAATGTACAAATTTTTCATGTCGTAGCATTTTTCTTTTGTATCAATAATAAAGAATTTTCATATCAACTTATTTTCAAGCAGGTAAATCAATTACCTGATTCGTAGAACTGAATGCGACGAATGAATATAATACTATTTAATATTCCTGTTTTGAAGAACAGAAGAAAAATATTAATATGACAATACATTATAAACGATTTATAAAAATGTGTGGAGCTCTGTTCATGTTCGATTGTTGTCTTGTTTATACTTAGCGATAACAAAGCTTGTTATCAGAATCATATTATGGAGTATTTATAGAAATGTAATTTATCGAAATTCGTTTCTACTACCTATGTAAATAGAATCATCATTTTCAGAAATCCTTGAAGGCTCTTTACTTATTTTACAGTTTTTATTTTCATATTAATTTGTGTATACGTAAGCGATTTTCTCCCTTTCATCCTCTTTCTGTCCTTTCTTTCAGGCGGAACAGGAGTAACAGATAACGAATCCTTCAACCGCAAGTTCTTAATCTTTTTTGTGTCATGATTCCCTTTGAAAGTTTTTACATATATTCTTTTGAAGCATTGATAATGTAACACTTTTTGTTTTGCGCAACACCGTCTACTCACTGGGAGTAAAAAATACTCATTAGTTATTCTAAAAGAAACCTAATGTAGTTGTTTCACGTTGAAAAATCTTTATGAAATTTTTATCAGTCAATCTATGTATAAATGGATTATCAATATTAAATATCGCGTTACAATCAATTTCGCCTTTTAAATTAAGAAATCTAAAAAATCTTTTGGTTTTTTAAGCGTAAACTTATGAAAATAGTTGTAGATTTTATAGAATATGCACAAAACTAACGTGCGCTGCGTACTATGCCTCTGAAGTATACACCAAAAGCAAAAAAAGCACATGCTATAAATTAATAATATACACAGATAAAAAATATAAGTTATTTTATAAAGTGATCAAATGTAGTTTAGTAGTAGTAGTAGTAAATATGTAGTTAGCGGAATATTAATTAAAACTAATAAAAAAATCTCCCCGATTAGCGTAGTTGGTAGCGTGCGCGGCTAGCAATCCGGGGAATGCG
>JAGVSQ010004049.1:0-20188 GCA_022683975.1 Rhyacophila evoluta
TCACCAATTAAATGTTTTTTATTGAAAATATACTTTTTACGTAAAAATGGCTCGAATGGTAAAGGTTAAATGGTATTATTATTTTACAAGTCAATTGTTGTATTGATTGTTGTTTTAGTTATTATTGGGGGTTCATTTATAAATATTGCTTGGCCATGTGAATTATAATACTGAAATTTTCATAAAACTATTTATACAAAGTAACAGTATCAAATTTAAGATTTGACAGTAAAACTAGTTTATGTATCTTTACAATCAAAAATTTATGGTAATTTGGAAAATATGATAAGATTCAAAATTAAATCAAAGAAATACAATACAGAGAATTTGTTAGTACAGTCTCGCAACTGACTTAATGAACAACAAATTGGATTAATATATTAAATTGTAATTTCATATAATTTTTCAGTTGGTATTTAAAACTGATTGATTAACTGAATTAGTTTATGAACCTTAAAAACTATATTTATTTTAGTTGGAAAGTCATAAAACTCTGGTGGATCAGTGTATTAAAGGTGAAGGTGTCGTTCAGGTGAATGTTCAAATAAAACCAGATTGTCAAAGGATTAATATTATGGATGTCCTGAAACCAGATGAAGAATTCCTCGATATGGCTGATGAAATCATCGGTCGCTCTACAGAAATTTCTACCAATGGAGGTAGTGTCAGATTTTAGTTTATGAATATTATTTTAGTAGTTATAAATCATAGGATCTGTATCTTATTAAGGCAATGTCCAATTTAATGTTAACAACAAAAAACAGTTTTATAAGTCTAAATAATAGGTTCTCAATCTTTTTAAAATTACTCAGTGCTAAAGGCCAGAATGCCTTCCAAAATTTTACGAAATTATATATTTCTCTTCTTTTTAAGTTGGCGTACTGTAATTATTAATTTGTTTTACAATAGGCCAGCGCCCACTAAATTCCTGAAAACTCTCTCTCGAGCGCCTTAACGCCCCTCAAATTTTTTTTGAACTCACTACCGCTCCTTAGACGGCCTCATTGCCCACTGGTAGCGATACCGCCCACTTTAGAAATCCATGGTCTAAATTCAAGAAAATATATTGTTGATAACTAAAGTCATTTATATAGCTGCACACAAATGTGACAGTGTTCTGGAGTTATGGAGTGTGTGACATTTTAATAGACGATGTCACACAATCCATGTTTCGCTTCGTAATTCTGGACACGGTCTTGTCTGTGGATACATATCATATTTTTAGATACAGTGACTATATTGCAGATATAAATTTGATTCCATAAGTTTCTGAGGATACAGTATACTGAAACTGAATATATAGTTGTAATTCCTAATAAAGCGTATGACCTTTCAACATAACCTTCCTCTTCCATGCCAGGTGGATTCTGGTGTCTTGGAAGGTAATTTAATAGTCATATGGTATCCATATGCTGTTTGAAGCAGTGGATATGCAGAAAAAGAAGACTTCAAAATACACATATTCCTGTTTGGTTCATTTAATATATCATTTATCAGAATCTTATGAATCTACAGTTATTTAAGTATTATTTGTGAGGATTAATTATGATTCGAGAGTTATTAAAAATATAAGTGAATTTTAATAATTTAGACGATGTCACAGACCTAGAGCCTCCAGAAGCCACTGTTGATCAGGATGCAGATAGTCTTAGAATCAGTGAAGAAGGTAACAACAGCCGAAGTAATAGTCCTCAAAATAATTCTGTCATGGTCAAGTGGACAGTCGATTTGCAGTTCAAGGCTGATCAGCTTAGGCTTCATATACCGGAGGATCCTAATTTTTGGTAAGCAAAGCTTTATGCCTATTTTTGTGATACAATGCCAAAAATTACCATGTTTCGTGGAATAAGCAGAAAGAACTAATGGTCATTTTTGGATTCGGATTTTGATTTTGTCCGCAACTGAAGGAAATATAAGTGAAAACTTTCCAAATTAAAATTTCTAGCAAGTTTGATTTTTCTGTGCCCAAATTGATTATTTATCTTACAAGTGACTTTAATGATTGCAGTTTGATCTGTAAAGATAGGCAACCATGATGAATTTTTCTGTTGCGTTTATAGGACAGTACCTCAAGTAAGACATTGGATCCAGTGGGCAGTACGACAGTTCAATTTAACAGGAATCAAGCTCTTCGATTGGTCAATTTCTGGGAATGAACTTTGTGCTCTAACTCTTCAAGAATTCAAGTGAGAATTATTATATACTTCATAAAATGACTTTACATTCAAGATTCAAAATTTGTTTAAAATCTGGTATTGGTTTGTTATTTACTTTCTGAGTTTCTTCTTTTACTATATTGTATGTATTGACAAAATGTGTTTGTGTACACTTACATAAAAAAATAGAGACCTACCTAACTAATATAATCAAGAGGATACGACATAAAATGATTTTGAGAAAAAAACATTTCTAGCGTATTTGGTCAATAATATTGATAATTGAATAGTATCCCCAGTAGCATACAAATAAGTGTGCATGCCTAGCAATCCGAAGAATGTGGGCTCGATTCCCGCATCTGCTAGATTAAAAAAAAATCTGAAAATGCAGAATTGGTATCCTAATAGGTTGAGGAATTGTCTGACAAATAATCCTCATGAAAAATAATCTGTCAAGACTTGTATTCGGAGCAGAGATCGAATGATAGCTAAAAAAACAAAAATATAAATTAATTATCGTAGTTTACAGACAAGATATATCAAATACTAATGATATCATCTTGATGTTATAATTTAATGAGATTAAGCATTCATTGTTCAATGATTACACCTTTTATAAGCATCTATGACTTGCACATTTGTTGGTAAACATACTGTACTTGTATTAACATTATTTTTACTTTTCAGAAATAAGTGCCCTTCTGATCCTGGTGATTTATTTTGGACTCATTTGGAACTACTTCGGAAATGTAAATTTATTGGTGTGTAAAATTTTAAATATTACTTTTTGACTCACTTTATTCATGACCACTACCTGAATTTAGCATATGAATCCTGCCTTCAAACATCATTATTGCTAGACCTCTTGTATCATCCCAAATCATGTCAGTATCCATCAGTTCCAACAAATATATACCCCATACTTAACAGCATTCTAGAGTCAGAATCTGGTTTGCTTAAATACTAGGCATGATAGGTTGAGAGTCTTATGTGGTATCTGTATCACATGACCAAGGCAAATCCAACATCACATCTTTACTTTTTAGGTGATGCTGTGTGGCCTGTTCTCTTACCTCTTCAATTCTTTTTCACATTTAAATGTTCACTTCATGTAAGTTGAACAATGAATTATTATTGGGTGTCAGTAAGCATTATGTTCATTTTATTCATTCTTATAGTTCGTGTTTTTTTTTCACAGCTGTTGTTCAAAATGATAATAATATGGTTGAAACAGTACAGGACAACACATCTCCCTCTGCGATAAGAAAAAAACCCAAGGCGTCGGTATGTGAAATCCATTAATGAAAATAAAAACTATTCAAAATATAATTATTGTTTCTATTTTCTACATTCTCACGTGTCGGACTGATGGGAGTTTCTGCACGAAAAAACAACACTGCCGTAAAAAATCCAATCAACTAGAAACTGATTTGTTTAACATGCTTCAGCTTGGTTATCAATTCGTTGTAATGAAAATTATATTGTTAACAAATAAAAATGCAATAAAACTGATTATATATTATAAAACAGTATATTTAAAAATTGTGTAAGCTATTGTTAGTCACCATTTTCATTCCAAGGTGAAGTATATAAATCTCAATACTGTAAATATTTATCAGCTAGATTATTCTTACGAGAATTATAACAAGATGTTATATTTGTTTAATTAATTTGGTCTCTTTTCTCCAAATAAATATGAAAAGTAATGAACGTAGAAGAAGTAGAAAAAGAAAATGTTGACTTTTATTTACTTATGGGACCCGAGAAGCCGCAATCCCTACTCAAAGTATGGCTGTGGATACAGTATATCTTCTAAAACCTACATCTTTAATCCGGTATAGTGGCTCTTCATTTACGATTTAATTGTAAGAAATAATAATTATTTTATTGTTTGTTTTAGCCAATTTTAATGGATAAGAGCTCGCCCACCGTTTCTTTAATGTCAGCAGGTATTCACAGAGCTGGAAATAATGGGCAGATACAGCTTTGGCAATTTCTTCTAGAACTTCTTACAAGTACTGAACATAAGGCTATCATACAATGGATAGGTTGGTCAATTTTTGATTTTTCATTCTTCTCTCCATTCAAAAACTCTTAGGAAAAGATCTTATGCCAGTTAATAAACACTGAATATCAAACTATTTATCAAATGCGCTTGAAAAGTAAGTTCTATGTGAAAAAAGTGACGGGGTTGCACCCTGTCTCAGAAAAAAACGCTAGGGCGGTATCAAGGTTCCACTACACCACTGCACACAATAATACATCAAACATAATTAAACATGTCTGAAAAAGCATGTTCTCTTTAGAAATGCATTTAGAACTCAGTAACTAAACAAACTGTGCTTACTAAATTCATAAATGTAAATATCCAAAATTTTAATCTGATAAATTATGCAATTATTATTATATTTCAAAACTTGTTACCAATGAACTGTTTTGAATTAAATGAACAATTGTCATTTGAAAAACTTTCACCTTTATTATCATAAGACAAATTTTATTTTAAATATTGTCTGGAAAATTGGCCACTTTTCCTTGCAGGTGCAAATGGTGAATTCAAACTACAGGATCCTGAATTGGTTGCCAAGCTGTGGGGACTGCGGAAGCATAAACCAACCATGAACTATGAAAAACTTTCAAGAGCTTTACGTTACTATTATGATGGTGATATGATTGCAAAGGTACCCGGCAAGAGGTATACTGAACTTACCATATAGCAGTATAGTTATGAATTTAATTACAGTAAAAATGAGACAACTTTTTTGTATAGACTACCTCCATATTATTGCTTACCATATTTCATTTTGTGAATTGTTTTGCCTTAAAAAGCTCACATATTTCGATACTACTTAAATACTGAATGTATAATTTAATATAATACATAATTAATGTTGGCTTATAGTGAGTCTTGATGAAAAACAAACTGTCAAAATATATTGTCAAATTCGTCTGCCCTGGGGCTTTATCTTGTAAAGATATATCTCAACTGATTATTCCTCTAATGGTTGTTAACTGTTAATTTGCCCAATCTATTGCAAGAGTATATCTTGCATCCAAATATACTTGAGTATACATTTTTATTTATGAGTCATGAGAATACATCATTTTATTGCATCATGTGATTTAGAGTAATTAAGTAAGTGCAAGCATTATCCACTAAACCTTAATACAAAATGACTCAGATCTTGTTTTGAGCTGCAGTTTGTTTAAAATTATAGACAATGACCTGACAACCACTGTAGTAATCCATTAAACTTTTCTTGTAGAAATAGAATTTTGCTAAATAAATATTTACTTAATTAATTGGAATTAATTTTTATTTCAGATTTGTTTATAGTTTTGTATGTGATCTGAAGCAATTGATAGGATACAACGCAGCAGAACTGTCAAATTTGGTCAATGAAGGAGCTACATCTGATGAGTCCATTACATATGAATTTTGGTGATCAAAAGACAGTACCATATTGTGAATTAATACAAGTGAAGACAGTGACATGGCATACAAATAATATGAAACATATCGATTTTATCCATGTAACTTCGTTACCTTCTGCAAATATCACCAATCAGAGACTCGTGCGAGCTGAAAATACCTGATTTTTTTCTTCTCAGCTTATGGCGATGTATGGTGTTTATGGTTTATATGTTGTATTATTGTGCATTGAAAAATACATGAATATGATCTGTTACATCAACCTCATATACATTCTATTCGTTTCAACAAAAACATTATATATTTAAAGAATTATTCTCACTTATAACTATGTGGCTTATTATCCTATGATATTGAGTGAAAAGTGAATTGAAATCTCACTCACATCGTTTTATAAAAATAACCTCAAATGAAAATTTCCTTGTTTATCAACGACTAATTGCATCAGAGATATGATGACCTCACCTCAATTGTGGTAAATATCAATTAAATATATTTACATCCAGTCTTGCGACATTACTCATGACTCAGCAGTTTAAATGTACCATAACACATAGGGTGCTTAATAGCAATACGCAATACACATTGTGTTGATCGATCTCCGAATAGACATTCTGTAAACTAGAAATTTAGAGCTGGCCTTAGAGAGAAAATATATGATACACAGTCTAGTGTTCTGTATTCATTCATGTATTGTATAAGCAATAAAATATGTTGTCAAGAGAGGAAATATGTGTGCCTAAAAAAATATTCAAAATTTAGCTCATCAGTGACTTGTGTGTGGTGCATATTTTGCGGAACATTACATTATGTTTGTATATAATAAAATTTGGATACCTTGGACAAGTGGTAAATCTCCCTTAAGTAAATTATAATATAGAAATATCATTTATTTTGTACAATTTGATATAGAAAGAAATTTTTGTCTTCCGTCAGCCATCATTTACAACACTGACTTGGTCCCTCGATTCTTTAAGAGCAATTTTTTTTGGATGCCATTTGTTATTCACCTTACATAAAAATATTATATTTGACATCATACATCCTTCATCTCTATAAAATGGCATACAATTTAGATAATTCCTATGTCGGAGTAAAATAATTTTAGCTGTAGTTACTTTGCAGTTGATTCTCGATGTAACTTGTCACTTTTCCAAATTGATTCCAAATTTCAAAATTATCCTTTTATTATTATATTTTTTCTACTCTTATTGCAAATGTTTCTTATTTATAGATATAACTGTGGGTCACTTAGCATTTTTCGGCACGGCTACCACAAATAATTTTACCATGTACATGGTAAACAAATTCTGAATATGACAAAAGTTAATAATAGCTGACCCAACCCTAGTAAATTGAACTGACTGTGTTGCCTCTCTTCGGTTGCCGAAATCTGATGTTATATATTGAGTTTTGTTATGTTGATAAAAACTGCCAGATCCAATATTATCATTGAGAAAATTATCAGAATATTTTGTAATGGGCTTGTAGGGTATTGCACGTGTAAGACAGTTGATTCTCTAGAATGCGCTTCTTTTCTGTTTTCTTCATTTGTGTAGGAGCGTATATATAATAATATATAGCAATCTCAAAAGACTCGGCAACTAAAGGGTTAATTGGAAATATAAAAATTTACAGCGACATATAAACCAGTACATTTTTATTTTATATTTAAATTGATTATTATGTAAAAAGTACTCTAGATGTTCGTTGATTTGTATATGTTGGAGCAATGGAAGAAGTACCTACTAATTGTTAAATATATTTTATATGAATATAGAACTATATTTTTTGTATGAAGTTATTTATTATTGAATAAAACTAATTTGACAAAGTCTAATTTGTTTTAATTGCATTAAATTTATCTCAGAATAAGACTTAGATGTAATATTTAACATACATCATCTTGAAGCGATTAAATTAATGATTATTAAAACATCTATTTTCCTGCTAGCAAGGAGGTTAGCGTGCGCGCTCATTAGGTGGAGCAATTGTCTTGACAGTCAAATATTTTTGAAAAATAATTGTCAAGATGTGTCTTCACGCTATAGAGATCGATATACTCCATTTTAAGAGTGGACATCTTCACACTGTAGATCCATATGCTTCACTTTCAGAGCAGGCATGAAAAAAAAATGTCACTCATGTACGCTATTTACCAGTAAATGATTAAGATGCGAATTGCATCAGATAGTGTGAATAGTTTTTTGTGTTCTTGAAACTATACTATCAATCTTTGTTATGTTGATTAGTTATACTCACCTACTTTGCGATTACAGCTATAATTTTGGATCGGCAATCACCAGACCCTTATTAGAAATGACAGTTATATAAGAAACAGTGACAGGAAGCATTTTTAAATTCAATATATTTGGAGAAACTAACGAACTTGAGTGACCGACAAATCCCCATTGAGAAGAGTTGGGACGGCCTTCATTCAGCTATAAACTGGCATGTGACTGTTAAGAAATTTATAATGTAAGCGATTATCAGATTTTGCTAAGAAATGATGATTTTATAAAAAAATATTTTCAGGCTTAAAAACATTACTTTATTCAATTGTTCCATTGTTTCACAGCCGTGCTGTTGCAATTCCTTCACTGAATATTTGTATTAACCCGAATCGATGTTAATCATCGCATTTCAGTTTGTTTTTATTAACCTTTTCTTTCCTCTGGTACCAGTATGTTTTCGCAAAAGGCGATATTTTATTGTAACACGTCAAAAGATGTGCGAACATCAAACCATGTGACTTCGCTACCCCAATAGTAAATGGCTAATCACTGCATGTAGCGAATCGCTGTTATGAATCCTTTGTACACAATTTAGCAGCTGATAGAAGAACGACGCGCTGACGTGTAAATAGCACCGCTATTTAGCAGAACATAATTCTCGTGCTGAGTTTTGACTTTTCGCAATTGAACCGACATAAAGCTAGTAGGAGACCATGGATAATAAACAATATTATTATTTTGAATTTCTTAATTTATCATCTACGTATGATTTAGATAGCCATCTAAATTTTCCTCATGACTTTTTTAAAAATCATAGTTAATATATGCAAGGGACGCCAAACTTCCTTTTGGCGCCAGCAACCATAGAGCCAGCCCTGCTTTAAATACACTCAAGAAATAGTGTAAGAATCTTATGAGTATTCTAAAACAATGCACTATGTACTAGTACACATCGTCATCGTACACGCGACGACAGTTCTTCATATTATCGCCAATTGCTTGAATTGATTTCAAAGTATGACCACATTCTTTGTTTGCGAAGAAAGCAGCATTTATAAAATCCAACGGTTTGCTAAGAAGACGGTATCCGACTGGTCGAAGAAAAGGTTTGAAGCACGCCTTCAACTCAATAGTATCGTCTCTGATTGATTTAATTACAATAAATACCAAATAAAGTTCTATACTTCAATACGTTTCTGAAATAATATTATATTCTATACATATTATAAATAATATAATGATAAATAAATATTAGAATCCAATTATTATAGAACTATACAGTGCAGAAGAGTATTGAGTAATAAATATGTCAGATTGTGAGTGAATAATATTATTGTCGATAGTAACCTCAAACAATGAGTTGACATTTCCGCTGTGGTCATCGCACATAGAAATACTTTCCTTGTGACGCTGCCAAAGAAAGCGAATCATTATTATTCTCTTTGGAATTTATTTAACATGCTCCGTCAGTCTCTCGATTCCACAAATAGATCCTCAATACTGAGCACAAGAAGATTCTTGGAGCATTGTTTCTGATACGAAAAGCGACTGCCCCATATTAATGATATCTTTAGAAAATAATAGCGACGGCATATTAGCGAAAATATTACAATGAATTTAAACGAGTAAGTATTTTGATAGCAAACAATATGATTGGCGAACCAGAGCTCTTTAGATTCATTATGTTTTGACCAAACGTAGTCTGTTGATGTCCATGATCGACTACATAATCACTCTACAAGCATTTCTCTCCAGAGCTTCCTTCCTCCAGTCTGTTGGTTATTTATTATACATATATACGGTCTCTACGTATCCTACTGGAAGAACACCGCCTGTCTACCTTTTAAATGCTGATTAGTTTGACCCAACCATCTGAGTGTTCCCGCCCTCAAGATATCTCTTGTATTATCATATTTATGCTTAAACTGCTCATATATAATTGTTCAACGGTTATACAGACAAGCCACGGTTTTCTCTAACCGTTCCGAGTACTCTTCAGAGAATTTTTTTTTTCAATTAATAATTTTGACATCTATTTATCTTACGAAAATCGGAGTATGCGTGATACCTTTTTGCAAATAGTGTCACATAATTATATTCTGCTCGAAACACGTCTTCAAATTGCTAAAATCCAGTTACTCATAGTTTTCATTTAAAAAGATAATCTTTCATGCTATCTTCGTCTTGCATCGGCTTACACGGAGTATGGAATCTGCTTCATATTGCTTATCTTAGATCACAGTTTCGTTTCTGAGAAGCTTTTTCGGGACATTTAAGGTTTTCAATTACTACCGATAGTGATTCATTAGAAAATGCATAATAGTAATATTAAACCAGCTCACACATTCGTATTCTGTAATTATGCCACTATTTTCAAACTCCACGAAGAAAATATTATTTCAAACGGAGCTCGTAACTATATCACTAATAGAATGGGCTAAATAATTTCTTGTGGTGATACGTATAAATGTTGAGAAAAGGGATTGAGAGGTTATTATTATAATTTACAAATGATCCTGGTTCAAATTATGCGTATTATTTTTAAAATATCAATAATTGTTTTTTCATCTACTCAACGGGATTCGAATGCCAATATGCAGTGGCGTAGTTACATATTTAGCGCCCTGGAGCAAGTAAAATCGCTGCGAGGTCTATAGTTGTTCGTCTTTTTAGCTCTCTAAAAATTTTACTTCTAGTCTTGCGCCTGGAGCAACTGCTCTTCGGTAGCTACGCCACTGCCAATCTGCAACAACGCCAATTTAACAATAATGCCAACAACCGCGGTGGCACTCGTTTGTAAAATAAAAAAATACTTCCAAACAATAAGCAACAATATTACGCATGACACCATTATAATGCAAATTAAACAAAACTAGTATAAAACGATAATCAATACACATAATAAGGTATATTCATTTCTGTCCGATAGTAAATAATTAATGTAGAGAACAAACTGATTTCAGGAGTGAAAATACTTTGTATTATAACTAAAGCAAAAAGAGTTTGTTTGGAAGCACAAAATTAAACAGCCAATCTGCAAACGTTTTGTACAATACTGTCTTGATGTAGTTTCTTTGTGCAATACAGTGTGTTCAGAACACGTCTTAATTAATACACATTCAAATATACAATACATAATTCAAATAATAATATAATTGATATGTACCTGAATATAGAAAATTTCTTCGAATATAATTACACTAATTTTATTGATTAAATTAGACTTTTTAAATGTGGCTGTCTACCGCATGCTATTATTACATTATATTTTCATCATGATCCTAGTTTGTTTGATTTTTTCTTTGGTAATTCGTTCACAAAAATCTTTTCTACGTTACCACCAAAGTTTTGGTGAATTTCTTAATTTCTTTTCTTCAAATATATTTTCCCGCGATTAGTCTTATTATTTAGACGTCATAGAGTTATTGTTGAGAAGAATCGTCTGAATTAGTTTTTAAATCGTGATTAATCTGGTATTAATTTCAAATAATGCTAACCGATGCTAAAAAAATATATTTATTGGCTATTTTAAACATCACTTGTTTGCCACAAGCTTGATTAGCGTTCGAATTTTTAAATTTAGAAACTTTAATCATTATTTATTAATTAATAATTTTAGTATCCAGTATTTAATTAAGCAATTATAACAATAAACATAAAGCTAAAACAGTAGCACAGTTTTAAGTAAATAATTTTTGTCATTACTAGTGTTGCAATTGTAATTAAAATGTGTTTGTTACACATTTTATATTTTTAACTGACGAATCGGGACTGGCTAAAAACATTTAAAATTAAAAACGCCTGCTTCGAGAGGTTAAACGTTGAATGAATTTAAAGAGCAACATAGAAATAAAGTATTTGACACTATCATCAATTACTCACTTTGATGCGCTGGAGACAAAAACAGTACATTTGTACCTAGCTGTACAGATTGCTAAATCGATTCATACTGTCACAGAGTCCATCTTCGAATAAGTATCAACGTACTTTAAACATTTTCATGGCAACACTAATTCACCGCTATGTCATTGTAGGATACTCTTTAGTAAAGGGGTTCTAAACTTCATAGATTATAATCAAACTATTCAGCTCATTACAATCAACATTAATTACACTTTTAATCTTGTAGGCAATAGTAATTCAATAAATTGTATGTGTATTTGTGAATCTGTCTGAATCGCATAGATTTTTGGATCCATTATAGACCAAATATGTTACTACTTAGCTATAGCTAGCGATATAATGGCCAAATTGTTATGACTTTAGTTGACGTGCACCGCAATGTGTGAAATGCCTATTCTGACGTCTCACTATTCGAGAAACTGTATCTATATTAGACATAATATGTATAATATAATATTATCCAACTAACTAAATTCTAATAAAAGATTACAAATGAAAAATATTATGAAGACGAAGGATAGTCAAATATTCTTCTTTAACCACGTCTCTAGAATTCTCTGTCTGTCGCCAATTATATTGCATCATCCTAGCTCATGTTATCACATCAACATCCGTCCAATATATCCGGTGAAAAATACCTGACAGTCTTTCAAGACTCTGAAATCTTGCCAGTCAGAAGAAGAGCATTACGAGTTCGCTGCATGTCATGTATCATCAATAAGATTTATCATCACCAGTGGTTGCACTTTATAGTCTTTACGATATGAATATTAAGTGTATTAAGTAAGCTGGATATTGAATGATTTCAAGCAAGCTATTTTAAAGAATCGTTAAGATGGTGAGCTAATAGATATTTATCTTTGGATAGAATAGTAAAACCGATGAGTGCAGAGGACTGGAAAAGTATTTTTTAAAAAGATTGGACCCACCACAAACTAGAATTGCGATGATGTCGGTAATTTTTCACAATTTGAGATTAAATTGAATTGAAAATAAAAATATTGCCTTCTTTAATCTGTATTTTAGTTTGGCCTGAAGTTTCTTAGTCCCCGTAGAAGACGTCTCAGAATCTTTGGCCCGTGGCCAAGTCAATTTCTTTGGTCTAAATGTAAATGCATATTGCTGTGCAGTGTACAAGTGGATGCTGGATAGGTACAAGCCATTTAATGCGAATTAATGTAATCTAGTCATCAGAGTTAAATTCCAGGGCCGAATTCAGATGGATATATTCGGCTTGTGTGGCCGTTAAGGGGCGAATTTATCATACGAACAAGTTTAATTTCAACGGTGTATTAAATATTAAAAAAAAAATATACTGCTATATTTTTCCACCATGTCCAAAAGTGGAGGAGTTATGGATCTTTGAAAAGTGAAGACATGCCTTGACAAATTATTTTTTACGAGAATTGATTCTCAGACAATTGCTCAACCCGATGAGTATTCAGTCCTGCATTTTCAGATTTTTTTTAAATCCAGCAGCTGCGAGAATCGACCCCGCACTCTCTGGATGCAAGGCGTGTACCCTCACCTCTACGCTATCGGGGAGACTATTATTATAACCACCGATTAATATTATTTTCGTGTAATTTTCTGGTTTAATTACCCCCTACCCCCTCACCTCCGGTGGCAAAGAGGCTAGCGTGCGTGCTACGAAGCCGGAGGTGAAATGTTCGTTTCAAAAACCTGCAGATTTTTTTGTTAAATTCAAAGACGTAGAATTAGATCCTTAATGAGTCGAGCAGTTGAGTCAAAATAAGTATTTATATTGTGGAGATTCATATACCACTTCCAGAGCAGAAAAAAAATCACTTTGATTGATTGACAAACAAAAATATTACAGGTTTGCTTATCAACGTTGTCCGCATCTTAACTTGTATTTAATTAAATTGAATACTAAATTTCAGTGTACCATAAAGAATTACTTTAAAACTTTCCATCAGCTTAGTTTAGTTCCACTAGTTTTCTAAAACTAAACGTATTTAACTTTATATCTTGTACGTTCTTTAAATATTAACTTAATTCAAAGGGGCTAGGGGCTGAAAAGTGAAACGAAATTTAAATATCACGAGTGTAACTAAATCTATTAAATATCTTTCAACTTTGAATGAAAATCTTAAGTGCTTTGGATTCTTACACTTACAGGATCGTTTCTATAAAATGGTGAAAATATTATAATAGTAGATACTTTCTAGATTCTGTCCTGTTTATTTCGCTCCAGAATTCCGACGTTTAGTTAATTTTGCTAAAAGCATTTGACATTTTGGTAGCCATTTTTCAGATCGTTCAAAAGTAAGAGGGATCCATCGCTGAGTTGTATTCATTATTGCTGTTGCTACTTGAAATGGCAATGTCTACATGAAAAATATTGAAAATCTAAGATTCGTCTTATTTGAAAGTTTAAATATTTAATAAATAACCAATGGTTAATTTAGGTTTAAGAAACGTTTACATAAAAACTTACGAATGTATATTATTTTCCCTGTATACTCGTATTTGAATATCGTGCATGGACCTAGAAAATTATATTGATTTTATGACATGTCTTATAAAAATCTTCTTTTATTTACAAAATATGATATTGTCAATCACGATATACTACTTTTTCATTAGAGACATTATAAATAAAACGAACTTTGCATCTTAATTAATGTATGCAATAAAAATTAACAATTCGATTATTTTATAAAATAAACAAAAAACTATTTTGATCTCGCCGGATTGGTAGATCTACGTTCTCTACATTAGGCCGTAACAGATTGTTTCTGAGAAGATGTTTAGTTAATCGCTCAACCCATTGTCCATCTATATTTTGAGTTTATAATAATAAATATTATTTTAGTTTTCCGTCTGCTTAGTTATCATGGTTAGTCTAATAGCTAAGCGCAATTGTGCATGTATCAAAAAAAAAATTGTTCGAATTATATCCATAGCCAGATCCTAATATTTTTTTAGATTAATTTGTACATTACCAGCCAAGATGGCAAATACGCGAGCTTTTTAATATTGAAGGTTGCGGGTTCTTGATCCATAGCTGCATAAATATAAAAGAATTCATTATCGGTTTAATTACATTCAGTCCTGCTAAAAATCATATTACAATACAAGTCTCCATACAATTGTGGAGATTCATACGATATATATTCGAATATATTATAGTTATTACTATCTAATTCTGATTTTGTGTTATTAAGGTAGCATAACTTTATGTGAGCAGAAAATTTGAGCATCAAATAATTGTCATAGCTTAAGCAATTTCAATCTCTCTGTCATATACTCTCCCTATTCGGAGCATATGGCCACCACATGGCACCCCAAGGTTTCTCCATCATCTACCAGGCGCCTCGAATTTTCCCAGGTCATATCGGCATCCTTTAATTCCGCTGAGTACATTCTGTGAACATTACCCAACGGTCTTTCAGGTCGCTGGAATCCTACTTGTCGGAAAGACACAAGCGGGATCTTTTATGGATCTACTACAGTTGTCTCCGGAGAGTATGGAGTTTGAATTTCAATGTACTACCGTAAAAATGATATAAATACAAATCCAAAAAATGTACTCTCGATTTTAAAATCTTAGTATCATTTACATACCCATTAAATTTCCTTATTCGTTAATAGCTAATAATATTATTAGTCGTCTGCTTCTCCAAGCTGATTTCATCTTTTATTTATTGTCATACTACATTAAAATAAATAGTAATTTCTATCTATATTTGCAATTGACGGTGATAAAAAAATCCGTCTGGAAAAACTCTAATTAAACTAAATTTATTTGTGAAAGAAAAAAAAATAGATCAAGGAAGGAATAAATGGTTTTCTTTCGGTAGAATGCAAGTGGCGTGCTTCGTGGACATTATTTATTTGTCGCGAAAGTTTTTTTTTAAGATTTGCCGAATCACAAATCTTTGCGCTTTTCAGCAGTGTCATTAAGAAATCCACACCCAGACATGTGTTGCGCGAACAGTAGCGTCTCGTAATTTAATTTTACTTTTTTAATAAACAATATTATATATCTTAATGCGTTGCATTTTATAATGTATGCACGGCATCAATGAAATGTAGATATATCAATCTGACTTTAAATTCTACCGGGGTTGTGGAAACATTTAAATCAGTAAATAATATAAATATTCCATGATCATGAAGGGATCGAATACAGTAAACCTACAAAAATAAAATGAATTAATCTACAACAAAATAATGTATCAACGTTTTAATTTATAATGCTACCACATCAGGTTTAATTTTTTTTTTTTAAATATAAAAAATTGAATTTTTTGGAAAAATGATTTTTTTAAATCTAAAAAATCCAATTATGTACAATTTTATAAACATGAGGTAAGATTTTCCCCAAAATTAACTTATCAAAATATTTACTTTATAGACTGTTTATGCTATTTTTGGTAAATGTAGTTTTGTCGATCTTTATATAATACGACATAGTAAAGCAGTGTTTCTCAAACTTTTAACAAGCCACGTTAAATAAGAAAAAAATAATCCGCGGCTCCCGAAAAATTAATTATTTCGGATATTTAAAAAATATATATATATTTTAACTTGTCGATTCCGAAAGTTGGGAATCCACTTTGTCACTGCTACAGCAACTGTCGTGGTAGGTGACTTGCTCACTATTCATAATACATAATTATATAACCATATAACCATACTCGCAGCCCAAAGATACTTAAAGTCGAGATCCGAATTGCAATTAACCAAATAGTATACAATTTATTTTTATAATTGTCAAAAATTTATTATCATTAAGTAAAATCGGTGGATGGCATTATTGTAATTGAAAAATGTTATAACTTATTATTACTGTGCTGTGAATACTGAATAAAAAATAATCAACGATAGTTATCATCGAGTATTAATAAGTAAATGTCAAATGATTATGTTAAAAAACTTTATTAATTTTATTTTCTGCTAATAAATAAAAAAAAATCGTAGCCACTGTGTAAAGAATTTCAGAGAAAAAATGATTCACCCCACTAAATTGAGAAAGAAATGATCGTGTTTGAATGAAGTTCAAAATATACAGACATATTTTTCAGAAACAAGTTTTTAAACGCTTGAATTAATGAATTTAAAAGCCCACATAAAACACGACATTTATTTAAGACTATTATTATTTTCACACTTCTACCGAGTCGGTTAATAAATTGACGAACTCAATTGCTACTTTGTAGTAGCGAAAATATTGAAACTATAATTTTTACAACATAAAGAGATGCGAAATTTATAAACGACAATTTTATATCTCAAAATTAGTATCTTGTTGGTTGGATCTTTCCTACGTGTATGTATACGCACACCTAGTTTAAATATAATATATTTATCTTTCATTTCAACATCATAACTGATATATTTACTTGGCTTCCCTTCTATCACTCACTTCGTCTTCACACCCTCGAGCATATATCGTGACGTAGCGAACGTGATGAGCTATTCAAAGTAGCAGAGGTGTCTCAGGTCAAGCATACACATGTTGACCAAATAGGTTCCTGTTCGATCAGTAAAGTAAAGAGCATTGCGTGTTAATGTAATATGGACAGATGACTATAAAGCTGTTGGATCTAGTTAGGAGAGCAGTTCAAATGTCTTTAGATCCGCATGAAAGATGATAATATCATTTTACATATTATGTAAAACCTTCTCAAATCAGTTCAGATCAGCTGTTGAATCTATAGGACCATCTGACATGTATGCTACCATAATAAAACTGAGACTTATTATTTTACAATTACACAGGGTATGTAAATAATATGTAAGGTAATAGGCAAATGTATACACGCCCTTTATTGTTATATGGCTGTAGTGAACAGTGGAGACATGGCGGGTGGTGGAGGGCAAAGAAAAGTAATGTGATGTTGAAGTTGACTTGGTTATATTATTACGTATATCTCGGAAAACTTAAAATATATTTATCACTGTTCCTTCAAAGTAGCCGGTGACATTTTAAAAACACATGATCTGTTAAACGGGTCCAAGACGAGAATTTTGGAGGGTTTTTTTGACGTCTATAATCTCCACTCAATTAACGAATAAAAAAAAATATTATAAATTATGAATCATGAAAAATTGCAAAAGGCAGCATTTTTTGCAGTTTGGAAAACATCGTGAAAGTCATGAGTTACATTCTATCTATTAATTTTATATAAGTTTCTCAAATTAAAATTTCCCTGATATTCAATATAATTCGTTTTCAATAAAATTGCCGGTTTTTTTGAAGGTATGTTTTTAAGATTCTATCGCATTTCACGATGGAGAAAAATAATCGGAAATTGTGATTAGTAAAGTGTTTTGATACACAATGTAAAATAAATAAATTAGCCTTACAACGTCGGCGGTGGTCCGTCGGACGAAATAATAAAACATCAACACCGTGTTTACTTTGCATCTTATCACAGTTTTGAGTCGATAAATCTTAAAACAACATGTCCATATTGCTTTATGTTTCGAGTATGTTGCGGTGTGGACATTAAATTTAACTTAGGACGACTAAATGCGCTGAAACTCAAAGAGGGAATTCTTAAACTCTGGATATCAAAAGAATAAAACGTTTACTCACTCTGTTTAACAAAGTCGAAAATAGAATAATACTTTATACGTTTGAATATCAGTTTAGTCAATTCTTCAGGAATTATTGTCAATGTTCTGGTATTGACAACACGCAATTGGGGACATTTGTAAACAAAATTTTATAAACTACATAATATACCATATATATTATATATGATATATACAACTCAAAGTGCAGGGAATGTCAAGTAGTGTATATCCAGAAAACTCTTCTTAGTGGACAATGTAGTGCGTTATTAGTCCTTACAAAACCCTAACTTCAACGGACGTGCTTCCTCTCATAGCCGGTGTCCTCTTGCTTGAAATGCACATCCAAGTACGCAATGCTATTATTCTATTGCTTACAGATGAGAAGGTGCCTCTAGGTGACTTTTATTTAAGTCCACGTATCTGAGAGCAAAGTGACAGACTGGATTTTTGGAAGAAACCCATCTATCAGATGGTCATGGATGCAGCGATATAAGCCTGACAGGGTAGATGAAACGCATCGACTAAAGGCAGGCACACATACATGTTTTTTTCCAAAAACTAAATGGCCAGCCATTAAATGGTAGCGAATTTATTACAGGCCACGGTGGTATTACCGCAAATCTGTCTCAGTTTGGTTTTGTTAAGCAGCTATAATGTCCTTGTGGCTGTTCAGAACAGGATGCTAATTACATTTTGTGGGAATTTTCAAAACTATGCACGAAACGGGAAGAGTTACTCAAGTCAGTCCAACCAGTTCGACCCATCAAACCATCCGACTTAATTGCCACAAGTGCGAATTTCATTGCTTTCAAAAACTTTTCGGTGTCACACGGCGAGCGTGATGATCTCTATACAAAAATTGCTTGACCAAATAATCCACATAAAAGATAACTAGATAACGTTTCCATTTTATTTCTTTTAACTTCAGCAGACTGGAGTGCATGGAAACCTAAGTTTTGGGTAATTTACATTTACTCCCGGGACTTTCCCGTCGAATAAATTATATCGCTTCTCTATATCAGAGCTTCGGGATACGCCTCATTAAGACCAGGTGTAAGGACGGGGCGGGTGGATGGTGGGCACATTTAATAATCATAATAACTACTGAAGTTGATGATAAAAATCCCGGTAGATTTTTTGATTAACATTTTTGTTTCTATATTTCGCAACAATTTTTCTCGAGATATTTTATAGAAATAGATATTAATCTATCAGTTTTTTCCACGAAAATTTATTTTCAGCCATTTTCTGAATTCAGCCGTTGTCGGAATCGAACCTACGATCTCCGGTTCCAAAGTACGCACCCTTACTTACCGGAGAGTCAACATCGAGATGGACATATTACGTCGATAGTAATGCTATTTCTTGATCAATAAAGATGGTCTGCTTGAGTGGTCTAGTATGCTTTATGATTGATTTTAATTAATTTAAAAAACCAAGTTTGAGAACCGCCATCAATCACGTTGTATCAAAACGTGGGAAGACATTCGATAATTTCATAAGTAAATACAATTTGATTGTGCTATTGTGGATCATTCAATAGTTACCGGTTTGTCAACAAAATTTTATCTATCTTATATTTTTTTTAAGTATTACATGTAGGCGAGCCGCTTGTATCATAATTATATGCACTATGCATATTAACCATATCATCAAAAGAGTTAAATAAAAAAATATATGGATATTTTATTAATAAATAAGCAGTGGCGTAGAGAACAAATACCAGTAATGGTCATAGAATTATTTTAAATATAATATTATATTATACATATATGCAAATAAGCTTGTATTTATTTATGAAAATGTAATTTAATATCATCATTTGTGCTTTATTCCGGGATGTGTGATGGAAATGTGGGTAAGGACATTGAGAGAAGGGTTAGTGCCGGAAACATAGTTAATGGTGCCTT
>JAGVSQ010004050.1:0-20186 GCA_022683975.1 Rhyacophila evoluta
TAATTTAGAATTTAAAATCAATTTCCATCAAGAACCATCAGTCAAAAATATTAATCAAAACAAATCTTCGCTGGAACGCAAGAATAATTAATAATGCATAAAGAATAATAAATAAAGTCAAATTGAATTTTTTTCCCTCCCCACCTTTTATTTTTTAATAGATAATGATATGCACAGATTCTTTTTCAAATTTTGAAACCTCCCCTAGCAGCAACCACTAGAGGTAATATATACCTACAAAAAATATGCAAAAAGAAAATTTCTTACAAAGATAATCACCAAAATATCACTATAAATTTAGTCCAGTGAGTCAGGATAATTCTGTATTCTGTATTTAACATAAAACATAATTTAAAATGTTAAGTCGACAATTTTTAACTGTTGATATTCCACTTCTGAAAAAAGCTTTTCAACCATCATTTTTTTCCAGTTATATCAATAGAACAATGGGAACGTATGATGTCAGGAAATAATTGGAACAATGTAGATCTTCGAGATACCAGATACAACCATATTGTTCATATGGTGTCGGCTGCTAATGGAGCTGAGAACTTTTACATTACCGAGGTGAGACACCGCATGCCTTCTCCTTTCTCTATTCTTCTTTCTCTGCTTCTCAACAGATCCTCATAATTGAATTGCATTCATTCATGGGCTCTTCTCATTTGATTAGAAACATTTGCCTCTTTTTGAAAAGGCCCAAGGAAATATCGGAGGGTAGTAAAATCATTAATGCTTAGATCTCGGTGAATATTTTACAGATAAATAAATATTAAGTAACTAGAAAATGTTTAATTGTAATATGCATTCATTCCCCAGGATCACGCGTGTCGGTCGGAGGGTGTCGAACTTGCCCGTGAATTAGATCTTAAGGCGGCAGCATCTTGGATTGGACATCCATACTTTGATGTCATCGACAACTCGACTGATTTCGAATCGAAGATAAAACGCATGATAGCTTGCGTATGCCAAAAAATAGGATTAGACACTGGCGACAGACTCCTGTGCAACTCCAGAAAACTGAAATTCCTGGTGAAAGGACCACTCCCTCCGGATTCAGAGTTCCCGCCGTTCCAAGATTTCGACGTTGTTCATAACTACCTCCAATCCGCCAATATGACTCAAGCCCGATTGAGGAAACGGGGCCAGAACAATCATTGGTCGTATATTCACACAATCAGACGGCCTCAATTGTATGGGCAATCTGTAGAAGTGAAGACTCTCCTTACTCACAGAGACTACAACAATATGGAGACTCAAAAAGACGATTCACACTTCACTATTTACAAGAAACGGAGATGTTTCATTCTCAACAACCAATATTATCAATTGGATATTTATCAAAAACCCTGCCACCCAAGGTACGCATGCCAGCTTTGAATCAAAGAATTGTTAAATCTATCACTGCAAATTAAATCAGTAGTAAGAAACTCTTTTGGTACATTGGGACTATATTGTAATCCATTTTTTATATACATTTTAATAGAAGATCCAATGAGCCGAGTGCCTCTTAAGAATTGTGTGTTAATTTCCTTCTTATAGTGATTTATATAACGTTGAATTAAGTTGTAAAATTAATGTATATAATAAAAGATCAATATCAGTTATTGGTTTGTTAATCAGAGAACATGGTCAGCTGTATCTGATCCCATATTTTGACCAGTCTATGTGCGATGGTTTGATAAATAAATATTAGTAGCTTCACCATTAAACCTTATTGTAGTTGCATTTGGTAAAATATATTAAATCTTTACAGATGTGAGGGCTTAATGTTGCTCGAAACGTACAGTGCTCATGAGAAAACGCAACTGCTTGATCTCCTACCCCACAAGCTCCTGAAAATTGAAAAGGAAGTAACTGGAGAGCCCAAGTATTCAATGTTTAATTTATCCTTGAAAGCAGACTGGAAGGAAAATCAATTCGTTCCTGAACGGATTACAAATGGTTTGCTCTATGGTTGGTTTTTTTTATTGTCCTCACCTGTTTCCTGAATTATTTTCTTTATAAATATTTTAAACACGGTATCAGTCACTCGCTAGTAAATAAAATATAATACAGTGGAAACCTCTTAACATGAAACCGAAGAAAATATAAATATGAGATCACATGGATTTTGCTGGGACTGCAGTATTATTTCATACTAACCGATTTGTCACGTTTTCATGTTGAGGGTTTTCTACTGTAAAAGATATTTAAAGAGAAAAAAACATATTAAACAATATCTTTCTGGATGTTAGCGATTCTTCAACATTAAAACAAAGTTTTGGCAAATCTCATGCGCAGGAATGTAATTTGTCAAATGAACAGTCTCCTAGCACACCAAAAAAAATAAAACCTTTTTTACAGCCAATAATAAAGCAGACACCCAATATGGCTATCAATATCAAGATACGTCAGGGACAAGCTTACCAACATCAAAATATTGGACTTATACACCTTCCAAAATTCCGCATATGTTCCATGTATTTAGAAATCATTGTAGTTCCTGATTTTTTTTTTTTTTATACCATGTTCCCTCCCAATGTGGAGCATATGGATCTACACAGGTTGAAGATATCCACTCCGAAAGAGGAGTATATAGATTTCCGCAATGTGAAGACAAGTCTTGACAGATTATTTTTCACGAGAATTGTTTGTCAGATAATTACTCAACCCAATGGACATCCAGTCCTGCATTTTCGGATTTTGAAAATCGAACCTGCATTCCCCGGATTAATTGGCGCGGACGGTACCAACTAAGCTGCTGGGAAGAGTTCCTGAATAGCTCTTTTTATTTACTATTTCTTTATGAAGCTTTCAAGCATCGAATAGGTGACTTTTAATAATTTAGATAGATATACTGGATTTCAGCCTGCCACTTATCTATTAATTTGAATCTTACCAAGTTAAGTTGTACCAACAGTTGATAGTATTAATTTTTAGAAATATTAATCCCTCATTATAAAATGGTTCATCATTCAATTGCGTTCAGTACTTGATATACTCTGCTTCTGATATCTTTTATTCGTTTTAATGTTATCGTCCGGTTTATTCCTTCATTCAGATAAAAAAGATGCCAAAATCTCATCAAATTCCAGCCTTAATGGAGACAAGAGTGTTATTAACAATGTTTCCAATTGTACTTCAAAGATGTCCAACGGTGACAGTGACCAGAATCTGAGTAACTCATCTGGGATTAAAAAGAACGGAATCATCCGAAACTCAAACACTGACGGTACGATTGAATCTTAAATTTAATTAAATTAAATTTTACGGGAAAATCGAATAATAAGTTGGTAAGTATTTCCCAGACCTCTATATTGATTCTAGAGCAGTATTATAGGTACATATTATTAATATTTTCACCTTCATGGTCAGATGATGTATTAAATGTACAAGTTACTAACACATTTGTAAGATTGAAAATAACTTTTAGCGGCTATTAGAATCAATTTGCACTCAGATGCGAGATCACTCACTGATACAACTAATAAGTCAACATGACTGGCATTCTGTTTCTATATTATACAAATTCGGTAGCTACTGTTTTATTACTCAGAATCAGCTTAAGACATGATAAATTTTATCTTTTAGAAATCTGGTATCCAATGTTCAGTTTGCTGATGTCAGCGAATGATATTTGTTCCAGTTGTCCTAATTGAAATTTATTAATATTTTTCACAAGCACTGTAACCATAGATCAATATTTAAGTATGGATGTATATTGTTTACAGGTGTTAAGTCAATACAAAATACTGATGACAATGGTGAAAAATTGATTGGTGGAAATGCTACTTCCTTTCTAGCTGAGAAGAAGTGTTCTTCACATCCATGCGAAACTCTCAAAGAGCAAAATTCAAATAACCATTCGACTGATATCAAAGCCAGCAGTGAATTGTGCAAAAAGCTCTCGCCCACTAAAGAGGACAGGGTCAATATTTGCAATGGCCGGAATTGATTGAACACATGTCAGATTTCCTTTTTATTTATTTTTACAGGCATAATATTATACACCAATTCTTGGACTGTTAAAAAAAATAATAATGATTTTTTACATATCAAAGTAACTGCATGATAATAGTTTAAATTTCTTTTTATTTATTATTTATTTACATAGCTGTAGAATTGGTCTACATTTTTTCATAGATCAAGCAAGAATGATTTATTATATAATGAACTAGATGAGATTAATATCCAGCTGACAAGTGCATGTATGTGTCACTCTCAATGATTGATTTTATATAATTTTGATAATGTGAATTTTCATAGATGTGTGGAAATTTACTGGAATCAAAATATTTTTCAATAAATATGTAATTCTTATTCACTGATTGCGTGTGGACAGATTTGTTTTAAATAATAAACTATTTTTATATGTACTGTTTACTTATCGTCTACTTGTCAGCTGACACTTTCACTTTACACGATTACTTATAAATAGTATTGGTCTTGAATTCTTGAATGAATTTAGAAAAATTGTCCTGTTTAGCATTTGCATAAATTGTAACAGAACAATGCAAATTACAGCAGAGGTTTGATGCTTACACAATAAAATAATCATTTAAATTGTATAGTGGATTATATTGGTTGCACCTCGTGCGTTTTGGAACTTTTTGTAACATTAGTTAAAATTTGATTGGAATGTAAAAATCAAATGTCTTGGATGACCGTTCACATTTCTTTGACCAATTTCCTGTACGATTTTTCGCATCTTAGATAAGCATCACTTAATTCATCTGATATTTTCATAGCAAAGTGTAATAATTGATTAAAAATATGTATGTCATTCTCACTTTGTTACTTGTATTATATATATTGTATTGTACGAAATACAACTGATTGAGGTTATTTTCCTATGTCAGATGAGAAGTACCTGCCGTGATTTATTATTAATATATTTATGTATATTAAAAAAAAATGTACAGACTATTGAATGTTACCGATATTTTTGGAACTAGATGTACGAGTACTTAAATAACAGACAGACTTCTGAAATTACTAATTTAATTTCTGGTGTAATTACTTTCAAAAAATATTTACAGATCAGATAAATTACAGGCGATCATCCTTAATTTCAGGTGTATATATTTTTGTTTTAAATTGTACAATGAACTGCAGACCTATATTATTGTAAGATATTTAGCAAAAGTAATTTTCAACTCGATGAAGAATCCTTAAAATAATATAATGATTGTTTTTTTTGTGGTACACAACAGCTTTTTTTTCAATGGCAAAAGTTGCTGTGCGAGCGGTTTTGTAATTTCATTTTGATTCAATTTTATGTACTAAACTAACTTTGTGTTACTATTTATTAGTCATTAATGTGATATACCCAATATAAAAGTGTTTTCTCCGTGTAGATAAATAATTCAATGTATTGTTGTTTTTTTTCTTTTCGTTAATAGATTATATCGAGAGTAGCACTGGCATAATAATGGTACTTATCTATATTTTGTTTCATAAGTAGTAGGGGAGCATATGAATCCATAAGTACTTACTTGAATACTGATAGTTACAATAATTGCAATGTAGCTCGATAGATGAATTTAACATTACGGTCGATGTCCACTCATAAATAAACATTGTTGTCACAAATGAATTATGCTTTTCTCAGAAGAAACTTTGTTTTATTTACTGCTCCTTAAAATTCTATGTATGTGATAATTTATCAATATGAAAGATAAGTGACATTAAAATGTCAGATTATCAGTGCTATCATGTGGCATCCATTAAAAATAGCTCTCTTATTCCACATGTGTTTTTAAAATTATTTTTTCTCTATTATAATTAAATATTGAAAATAACAATAAAACAAAAAAAATATTCATATTTAAGCTTCTACTCTATGTAATTGAATTATAATAGAATCAGCAATGCTAAAGTTTTGAGTGCAAATTTCCGAAGATCCTTGGGACGATGGTGCAGCTTCTGTAAGATTGTTGCTTACTAGAATGACGTCCTTCGATTTGATTTTTGTTTTAATAATGTGGTACAAAATTTTGAGACAAAAAAATATCTTAAATAATCAGTTGCAAAACAAAACACAGGACAAAATACGTCCTTCCAAATTATTAAAAAGTTAATTGGACATTTTCAAACAGTTAAGGTATGAAGAATTCGATGGTATAATGGTTGAATGCGAAGAAAAATGAGCAATTCTTGATATACAGCCTTTTGCATAGAGTAAAAGAAAGTATTGGAAAATAATATCAGGTGAAAAGGCTACAAATGAAGAAGCAGATTTTTTTAGATAAAAATATATCAAAACATCTCTTACGAAATTTAAGTGATGTGATCATAAATCGGTTGAATAATAGATTTGAAAACGTGCATACATACATCGTTATTTGAATTTTTATCCGGAAAAGCCTTGGCTGATAAATTTATTGGAAGTGGCATACAACTTCCAGAAAAAAGTAAAAACCGACTTATCCAGGGAGTACGAGAAAGAATTAAATTACAAAATGAGCTAGAAAGTTTTACATTCATTTCAACTATTTTTAAGTCTTAGTCTTTATCATCTTTGAATTTTAGAAGGAATGGTTAAATCTTTTGCTGCAATAGGACAGGCTGGGGTAATTTTGATAATCTAACAGAATACCTTGTTTATTTTGTAGGATAGGGAAAAAACATTTTGGAGCATTAATTCGTCAAACATGTTTGAATTTCTTGTAGTCATTGTAGGATATAAAACGATTCCAGGTTTTCGCAGAATACCTATTATCTTTCTGCAGAACGTAGTTGGGGAACCCTGCCATAGAGAAGAATGGTGGTTGAACAATTTTAAAAAGGTATTTGACTAAAGAAAAATAACTGTTAATAATAATTATTTTAATTTTCTATTACTTTTAACAAAACTTGGCATTAACCCTTTGAATGCTGATAATGGCGATATATGCTAATGAGGATTTATATTGCCATTGTAATGTTCGAAAAGTGGTGTAAAATATTTTTATATATTTTATTGTCATAAGTCATGATTACAAATGGTGGCATTTCACGCTAGGATTTCAGAAACTCAAAGGGTTAATGTCAAAACATTAATTATTAGTATTTTTGAAATCTTTTGATTTCTGTTTTTTGTACAATTTCATGACTTTTTTAGGAGGTACTAAACCGGAAGACAGTCCAGGTCTCTTCTTCTTATTTTGCAGGCGACTCTCAAATTCTTCAGGATCCAAAGGAGCGAGTTCTTCAAGAGCTTGATTTTGTTGATAGCCAGGAGTTTGAATTTGCTGCATTCCTTGACCGGAACTCTCGCACAACAGTGTAGATTGCACCTAAAGAGTTAATAAAACTCCTATTTCGATATTCTGATTGAATGTATATTGGAGATTATTTTTTATTGTAATATTTCTGTCAGTTCATTTAATTTCAACATGAAAATAGTAAAGAATTCAAAAGAGGATCACCTGATTTTCAAGTTCAACCTCTTCCTTGCTCTTATGCAGATCGGAATCGTGGGCAAACGTACAGTTGTGACCGAATCGGCACCTTCCTTTACGATAATTCCAGCATATTTTTTTTCCATTTATCATTTCCACTTTATCTTTAGTCGGCACCTAAACAGTCAAAGCCAATGTACTTCACGATAGTAAGATACAATGAATTGAAGCGTTTTTTATTAAACGAGAGTATATAAGTATATGTCTCCCTGGTAGCGTGCGGACCTAGCGATCCGGGGAACGCAGGTTTGATTCCCCATTTGTCAGATTTTCAATAAATCCGAAAATGCGGGAATGGATGCCCATTGGGTTGAGTAATTGTCTGACAAACAATTCACATGAAAAATAGTCTTCACATTGCGGAGATATCTTTACACTGTGTAGATCCATATGCTCCATATGAGGAGCGAACATGGTATATAAAAAAAAAAATACAAGTGGACCCGATAGTCTGTTTCATAAAATTGAAATGGCAGACGTCGCATATTTTTATAATCGCGTCATCTCAGAACATGAAACAAATACAAATACATTTCTACAGTATGAAGACTTATCCTGAAAGTTTACTTTTCACGCAGATCAGTTACCAGCCAATTACTCAGTTCATTAAGCATGCAGTCCTGTATTTAATACATGTATATATAGCTACAGGATTAGTCTGCTATTAACTGAACATAAAAAATATTACAGTCGCTGCCCAAAATTTTTTGCAGTAAGAATGCTGCCATTTTCCTTGCGTTAAAATATAATCAGAGACCATAATGTCACCGAAACCGGTTCATTGTTTTTAGTGATATGGACCACCTAACTAAGTATTATGCACAGGACAATAGACATTCTTTACATTCTCATGTTCAGTAACAAATATTCTACATATAAAAGTAAATTATCATTTATTTGTTTTTCTTAAGCTATAGTGTTTGGTGTTTTTCGAAAACTAATTTATGTCAGCGGCATTGGATTTTGACCTAAACAAGGTTGGTATCAGTTGTCGTAGTTTTATAATAGACATTACCATAAATTAAAGATAAAATATAAATTATTAATTGTAATGAAGTAAAAGTATAAAACATATTCATATTTATAAAGCAGTTGTCACAAAATTTATACGAGATACAACGTAAATGATTCATGGCGGCTTCCGAACATTCCTTCAATGGTCTCTGGATTTTTTCCCCTCTACTATGAGTGTAAATATATCCCCATATCAATTTGTTTGATACTAGTATAATAACCCTGTCTGTCCGAAATAATCTGAGACCCGGGAGATTGTAATGAATATATTTTTTAAACTTCTTCAAAAATGTCTAGTACAGCTTTTCTTAACCTTTTTGCGTTACAAACTAACTAATCTAGGGTAATGGTTTGGTTTCACGACCCACGACGATATGATTAAAGTAACACGTACAAACTAAATATTATTTCACTTTAACGGCACATACCACAGTATTTGTAACAACATTAGATATTATTACTGTGACCATCAGCTTTGGATTATTTTTTAGGGTTCGCAAATCTTGGTATTATATTATCTCAATCAAATTTTTATTTTAAGAATATTTCACGATCTATTAAATATACCAGTGGTCACCATACGGTCGTTCGCGAAGGATATTTTATCATATTTATAAATTTCCCTCTCAAATAAATAATTAAAGTACGCATTTTAATTATTTGAGTTCGGCGGCCACTGAAATATACCATGCAATTCAATTTTAGGTCAAAACCCATGAGTTAAAAAACACTGGTCTTATGAATCTAGATATCTATGAAAGGTGATCGCAAATATTACATTATTCAGTAATAATTTTTTTCAGAAAATGCTATTTTTTCCTCCGCCGTAAATCGCAAACATTGTAAGTTGAGAATCAACTGTATACTGTTACTATTGGGCACTGACCTACATGGAAATCAAAATTCAGTGCTGCCAACATATGTAACTGTCAAAACATCAGTGGACGCCGTACCCCTACTTAAATGGATATTCTGCCTATAGTCTTGATCTATGTACAAGAGTTTAAAATGGGAAAAATTATCAAGTACTTATATATTATTTCAATATTTGCGGAGTAGAATTCTAATTGTAAATTCAATAAGTTTCCTAAAACTCTTTTTTCTATTATGAGAGTGAAGTATTGTTGTTTTGCTGAGTGCGTATGCGGCTTGCACGTGACTTTTTCTATTCTGACAATTGTATCTGATCAGGTCATTTCACCACATAATTAAAATAAATATTTAAAAAACGTAATATTGAGAAGATTATGTGAGTTATTCAAAAAGAAAAATAGAATTTGCTATAAATTATAACCTGGTATGAAATAAATAACTGGCAAATAAGCAAGTTAGAGATGCATTAAAAATCGTATCAACTGAAATAAGAGTATTTGTTTGTTCAATATTTGTTAGAATATTGTTTTCAATAATCACTCGGTAGTCGTAGATATAAAAATATAATGTTAAGTCAACCTATACCATTTTGACGTGTTTCTCCAAAATTGCTTTTTTAGCATTCTCTGCTTCAGCAAATGGGTTGGAGAATACAGACTTTTTTGAAGATGAACTATCGAAATCTGGCTTTGGAAGTTTTGTGATTTGGATACCATCTTGACTGAAAGATGATCAACAAATTAAAACTTATCGTTATGGGTATTTATCACATTAAATATTGATATAGTTTATTAGATAATATAGAACAAACGTTTCTTCGGATAAGCTGTCATCGAGATCCGATTTATCGCTTTCAGACTCTCCCGAAGACGTCCCATAATCCGCTACAAGTGAATTCATGACATGTAACAAAATATATTATGTGGTTATGTCATAATGTGCTTCCACCGTGGTTATATTAATTTTAATTATTGTTTTGATCTCTTCATAAACAAAATATAGTGACGAACCACTCGCGAGTGTTGAGCAGTATTGCTTACTAAGCGTGCAAGTTTTCCGTTTGTGGGATTAAATTCGAATAATATGTACACAACTAAGTTGATTCTCAATGTAAAACTGATTTAAAACAATCAACGCATTTTTTGCTCAAAATGAAACATATTTTTAAAGAAACTATGCAGTATGTAGTTATTTTAATACTTCTTCATGTTTTCTTCGTTTGAATTTTTATATTGATTTTTGGCACAATTCATTTAAATGATGCCCAGGATTTAACTATCTGCGTATGCACACTCTGTTATTTAGTTATAACATGTTACTTCTACAATATGGTAAAGTAATAAACATAATTATGGAATATTTTAACACAATTTTCATTAGTGATCAATATTGAGTAAAATATACCACCACTTGTGACTTTTCAGCATCGAAATAATTTATAATTATTTTTTAATCGCAAATTTTATAATAAATTTGAGTAAGGTGTTTTATGGGATTTAAGTCCTGTTTGGGGAAAACCAGACTTCAAGCTACGGTTTTGTCGTAGCACAATCATACATTACTGCAACAGCATTGGTTTGTAAATTGGCAGTATTGGTTAAAATGTCGCAAGTAAAAAATAATAGGGCTTTGATTATACTATTTTAGTTAAGCATCACTTTAGTTTTGCAAACAAGCGAAATGACGTATAATAAGAAAAAAATATTGAAATTTCAGGTAATTATTGATTATGGTGAAAATTAAATTGAAAAACAACTTTTTGTTCGTATTTAGAAGTTGTAAATACAATTCATTCATAAATAGTTGTGCTCTATTCATTTAAGATCAATTGGACAAATTATTCACAGTAATAATTTAATAATCATTGTTATATCTATCTCTTATAGTCTCCCCGGTGAGCGTAGTGCGTGCCTAGCAATCCGGGTAATGCGGGTTCGATTCCCCATTTAGTCGGATTTTAAAAATCTAAAAATGCAGGACTTAAATGCTCATTGGGTTGAGTAATTTTCTGACAGACAATTCTCGTGAAGAACAATCTGTCTTCATATTGCGGAAATCCATATACTCCACTTTCGGAGTGGATTTCTTCACACTCTATGGATCCATATGTTGCTTTTTGGGAACGAACACAGTATAAAAAAAAATATATCTAATTTAAAATGGGATGTAGTTGTTTTTTTTTCATTTTATTGCATAAAATACTTTGAAAACATTAATACTTTATACGAAAAAAGCAGTCAATAATGTTTTTTTATAACCCGCATACTGACAATTTACAAAAAATATTATCCAAAAAATGTTTATGTAGCTCAAGCGTTTCGGGGTTGAAGCTTAAATATAATGTTGATTAAGTAAAAATAAATGTTTGAACATACCTATTCAAAATTATCATAATGTCACTTTTAAGCATTTTAAAAATAAATGTCCGCACATATTAATGCATTATATTGTATTGTATTGATATATTGATTTATTTATAAACAAAAAAATCACTAAATATAAACAATTCTAAGGTTCTATAGGCAAATACTAATGTAATATTAGCAAAAAACGATTAAAATTTTAACCAGCAGATGACGTCCAACTTACAAACATTCCACTACTTTTAGAGTAGTACGTTCTTCAATAATCTAGTAACCAGGAAAAATAAAGTATATGCCATTTAAGTATTTAAATTTCACATAACAGACTTAATAATATAAAAGCCATACTAAATCTTATTTTGTTTCTAAAATTTTTCGATCGCGTTTATTTCGCAATTGATAAATTGTGGCTTGGACATTTTCTGCTTAACTACATTCAATTAATGATTCAAAATATATGTTTATATTTTTCTAAATATTGCACTTTTTGTGGAGTCATTATAAATAATGCATAAAAAAATGTTTTTTTTCTTCATAAAATTCAAATTTATTTTAAAAATATTTTGAAATTACATATTTGCTATGTATTCAAAAATAAAAACAATCACGAGATGTGGAGAAAAGAACTAAGCACTTAAGTTTATTCGCATACATTAAAAAGTATTTTTAAACATATTTGTTGTGTTCATGTATACCCACACATTTTGGATGTGCATCTAAATATCTATACAGTCATATGTATAAAATGATATTTAAAAAAAAAAGAGTATAATTTCAGAAAGAAACTTTGAATTTTACTATATTTTGTTGGTAGCCCTAGTGACTCCATTCGTGCGCGAAGCTACCCATGTCGGCGGGTATCGCTTTTGTAATTTAATTTTTTTCCAAAAATATAATCATTCTACGATTAAGTGAGACAAATCCTTCAATATTTATTAAATTTTGGTCGGTTGTGATTACTAATGGCATCTGATGAGGAAGTTGATGAGTCTTTGGCAGGTAATGTAATGAATAAAAAATCACAGTAGCATGTCATAGGCCAAGCCGAATAGCGGTATCATGTGTTTACTTCCGATATTGGCAATTAAAAATTACAAATTATCACTTACCCCAAGGCAACCCTTAGAGCGTCTTCGCAGTGGACCGCCATCGATGCCCTATGGCTTGTGATGACGTTATGTTTTGTTTTTATTTTTGATATAATTTAAATGATCTATAAATACCTTTAAATAGTGTTTTGACAGAATAGTACCATGCTCGTACCCTTCATTACTTCCTTAACAAAATGGACGCCAACAAACAAAGAGATTAGCAATGATAACCGCGAATTATGTTTGCCGGTAGCTGTAAATACTGGTCTAACCTCTAAATGCCAAAGTTCTTACACTATTTTGCAAAATGTTGATTTGACAAAATTTTCCTGTCATTTTAAAAAAAAATTAATTTTAGGTGAGGATGAAGTGGAAGACGGAGACGGACAGCCAGATAATTCTGGAGACTCCGATGACGGCCCTCCAAAGGTAGGAAGTAGTAATATTAACTAATATGTAATTCTATTTGTATATTTTTTTTATAACACTTCATCGAGCTGATATTTACTCTTTTTCAGGAGGATGATGATTATTCTCCTGAGGATACCCGGAAGAAAAAGAAAGGAAAGAAAAGGAAAGCCCGCAGTGATGATAAAAAGGGTCGAAAGAAAAAAAAGAAACGTAAAAATGAAAGTGAAGAGGTAAGACAAATTTTACAACTAGAGTGCATTTGAATAAAGCAGTAAAGCAGTGTGTGTAATAAAACAATTATTCATGGTATGCATATTCTTGAATTTCTGACCGCAACAACCTCCAATTTATTGAGTAGTCATATTTGCATAATAATTACAGACTGAATTTGTGTTTGGCTACTTAGCTAAATTGATTGTCATAAGCCAATGGTATGGAATGATGGCTTTAAAATGTGCACAATGATTCCTTTTATTTATGGAGATTATTACACTTTTTGTAGTCTATTGATGTTATCACATACCTTGATTACTTAGTTGTAATGAACAATGGAAGAATCCATCGGTCAATTGTATTACATCCTGATATTTGCGTTATCTGGGGCTGAGTTCCTGATGATTATTCGGCTAAAAATTTAATTTGGCGGTACTGAACTTTGAAGTACGTGTAGGTCGGTGTCTGACAGTTCGTATCCGCCAGCTTAATGTTGCATAATGTGTATGCTCATGTATAAGATAAAAGGTTATTGTCAATTTTAGTTACCTGAATGAAGTTAGTCACAGAAGTTTCACAAAAATTCATTCTACCTATTTATTTATTATCTATTTATTTGCTACCTATGTAGCAAAAGTTTGGCCAAAGTGAATTATCAATGTTTTAATTATTTGAGGTGTCAATTTCTTAAGTTGGCAGCACAAAACACACGCATACACTAATACACATGCATATTTTGGCGTTTAACGTAGCGCAGGGGTGTCCAAGGAAAATAATTTGGCGGACCACATACAAATGTACTAAGACCTTTTTATATTAATAATAAACCAGAAACATAAAATCGAAATATTTTAATACTTTGAAAAGTGTTATTATTTCTTATTTGGGAAAAAATTTAACATTCGCGACGATATCAACTGAAAAGGTTTTTGAAAAAAATTATAAAATTCGTGTATTTCATGTTTCGAACATAGCCTTACATCTCAATGTAAATCTATAATATATAAAATTTGAAACAAAATTGTAAATTTGGAGGCGCACATTTGGCCTTCGTATTGAATAAGAATAAGGTTAGGAAATTTGTGAAGTTTTCCTCACGCATTTTGGTTTTAATTTTATCAAAATTCAAAATGTACAGGATGTTGGAAGTCTCAAAAGGGCCATACAAACATTAAATTGGAGCACATGTGCTCCGCGTGGCAGGATTTTGACATGACTGAAGTAACGCATGTGGGCACGCAAATCCCATTATTACCAACACCCGCCGTAGTTGAGAATTTCAAAAACTTCGCGCGCACCCCAAAATTCTTATGGGATACATTGTATGTTACCAATAATACAAAAATTTATTTGAATAAATTGTTTCAAACGTCTGTGTTGTTCCTATTAATAACCTTTATAATAATAATGATTTTTAATATTAATAATATTTGTTATTTATTGTAGAAGTGCGCATACAGAAATGTCAAAGTGACTGCATGCAAATTTTTTGAAACGTCAATGCATGTGAATGTATGGATGTGTACGTGTGTTTTCTGCTGCCAACTTAAGAAATATTGTGTTGGCAGTTCAAATAATTACGACATTGATAATTCGCTTCAGCCAAAATTTTTACTGTATGCTAACATAAGAATTTTTGCTACCAATAGAAGAAGGGATTTTTGCAAAACGTCTGTTACTAACTTCATTGAGATGACTAAATTTGACAATAACCAGATAAAACATCAATCATGACAAACTAAATCAATAAAGAATGATGAGGGTGATAAAATCGCTTTAAATCAAATATGAAAAAAGTAGAATTTTTAAAAAATGGCTGATTATGAATATATTTAAAAAAAATCTTAATCAATATTTTTAATAATGATTATTATGAAACAGCAATGACGGATGCGAAATGTTAAACGCTGAACAGTATTTATGTGTCAAAAATTGAATACTGCCAAGTTAAATATTAGTTGACTAAATGTCAGGAACTTGGCCCCCAGACAAACTAATTTGAAATACTATAAGTCATCTCTATCTGTTATTTGGTGTAAAGAATGCGTAAAGCTCTTGTTTTGCCCTATTTTTTCAATGTGTAATGCAAATATTTTGAGAATGGTGCAGTTCAGTATTGTTAGTATTGTTGAATTGTGGTTATGAAATTATTTTAGGAAAGTGAATTTGGCGGTGAAGAGGGAATGGAGGGTGGGGACAGTGATTATGCATTGAGTGCTGTATCCAGCGGAAAGAAAGGCCGTCCTCCCAAAGGACAAACGCCTGGAAGAAATAATTCTCGATCGACCCCCGCACCGCCCACACCTGTTCCTTCAGATTCCGGATCAGGTAAACGCAGATTAAAACTGAAAGTACCATATCAGTATCAATATGTCCATGTCCTTGACGAATATGGAGCGTATGGATGTCTACTGTGTGAAGATTTTTTTCGCAAGCTTGGTTGTCATTCTGTTGCTCGACCCATTGGCTATGTAATCCTGCATCATTGAATTTTGAAAAAGTATACCGCAATACATGGCATGGTTTAGCTAAGCGGTTCCAACGTCCATATAAAATAGAAGTAATCGAGCTATACAAAACTATATACAAAAAACCATAATTGGTTTCAAACATTTTTTTTCCTTCAATAAATAAAACGGTGGGGCATTATATTCAAATATGTGTACATATATATACTAAATATAATTAAACAAAATCAAGGAGGCAACGCATTGGATGGCATAGCAATTGTATTTAAGATAAACCTGATTTTTTTATTTTCTTTCCTGAGGCCATCTATTCATATTTACAGTGTTATGCTACAAATTTCCTCGTAGCTGTACAAATATGGCAAGCAATGAAGGGACGAGATAACTCGTAGGCGTCCTGGGCAAGTAAACAACCTACGAAATATCTCGTAGTTGGCAGTCAAAGTGTTAAAATATTATCTGTATTGTGGACTCACGTGAGCAGACTTTTTTGGCCATGTCAATGATAAAATCAAAGCTCAGAAGCTGATTGAATGTCAATGCAACGCTTCGTCTCTCCGAAACAACACTCACGCCTCGTTTATCAACTATTCTAACTAAAATGCAGCAAGAAATTTCTCACTAAATTTTCAACTAAATATTGCCTTCTTAAACAATACAAATACTTTCTCATAACAACTAATTTACTGTTTATTTCAATTTTTTCATGTTATGTTTTTGTTTGTATTAGTATCGAGGCTGTTATATATTAACCTGTTGTAATACAAAAATTTTGCTTAAAAACTAAAGCAAAATATTAGTTTTAAAAAAATTCTACATTTACTGGTTTATTTAATGGTCCGCAGACTATTTTTCATATTTTTACCAGTCTACATGTGTAAAAAGGTTAACAACCCCTGACGTAGATGATCTAAAATTTTAATTTTGCTTTCTCAAGAAATGCCTTCTTTTCATTTGATTTCTAAAAAATTCTTTTAGCATGGTACATTTCCTAAAATTTTGATTAAATTATAAAAATGCCACTAAAATTACAATTGTTTATCATTAATCAGATAATATAAAGTTTTCCTGATGTAGAAAATTTCCATACAGCCATAATATCTTAACGGGGTCGATTGATACGAATGCAGGCAGATAGATATTGGTTAAAACTGAATATTATTTTATTTCAGGAATGCCTACAATAGAGGAAGTATGTTCTTCGTTTGGCCTCAGTGATGTTGATATTCAGTATTCTGAAACAGATTTGGAGAATCTCACGACTTATAAATTATTCCAGCAACATGTACGACCCATGCTTGTCAAAGAAAACCCTAAGGTTAGTCTCTCATTGATTTTTTGTCAAAATATTTCACAGTTGAGGTAAATAAACTCAATGTTTGTGTTGTCATGAATAGGTGCCCATGTCGAAATTGATGATGCTGGTGGCAGCAAAATGGCGATTATTCAGTGATACCAATCCTCATTTGGGCGGAGGCAATGTTCCAGGTGGAGGGTCCGAAGAAAACACCAACACCTCTGTCTCATCGGAGTACACACCTAAGACATCTCGAGGGAGAAATACAAAAGAATCTACTAAGGTGAATATATTGCAAAATTATTATTGAATATATTTTACGTTGAATTCTGGAGGTGATGTGGTTAACTTCTTGAATAGATTATAGAATGGATCAAACAAGTCCCTGTTATGTTGCAAGTCATGAAATAATGTTAAAAATGATGGCACATTTGTCGTCTATGCCTGTGGTGACGGTTGATCCCGCGGATAATACAGACAAGTTCGGGTTGTCGCGATGCGTCACATGTGCTGCACGCGAACACTGTTCGTTCAAAAGCATTAAGTGGTTCATGAAATTTAGAATTTTTCTAATTGAAACAAGAATGCAATGTGTACAATATTCTAATTTGCATAACTCTGATATGTCGTAACAAAGATGCATAAAAAGAGGTTATGGTGTAATATTTGTTTTAGTACTGTAAAATTCACTCGCTGATACCGGTTGGAGTGATTGATTTGACACTATGTTTTTTTTTTATTTAGAATGACGACACAATTGATGACTTAGATGAAGAAGATGATGATGAGGGGAGTGATAGTGTCAAGCGAAGAGGAAGAAAACCGAAAGCAGGTGGAGGCTCTATTGGCCGCAAACCCTCTCGCAAACCTAAAGTTCCCACACTCAAAATAAAGTTCGGCAAGAGGAAGCGAGCTAGTAGTGTGAGTGTTTCATATTATTTTTATCTAATGAATTGAATAGTAATGGTTAACTTTAAAGTCATTTCCTGCCACACACTCAACACAACTGTGTCTTAGGATTATTTCTGGATATTGTAGGTGTATTTGATAATGATTTGTGGGCACACAAAAACTTTGATTACATGGACTGTTAGGTACTCTTTTTACAGTAGAACCTTGATTATCCGGACTAAACGTGGATTGAGATGGTCCCCGGATAGCAGAAAATTTGGAAAATTGAGAGAAAAAAAAAATATATAATACGTTAGTCGTGTACATTGTAATTCTCAAATAAAAACACATTTCAAAAAATTAAGGGGTGCCTTTTGCTTAAAAAGTGTCGATATGTAAATATTCTTATTATTGAATTTATTTATAGGTATATGCGTAATACATTTAGATGCATACATGCAGATGCTTATTGTTTTGTGAAAAATTCAAGTGCTTATTGATTTTTGCTTAAAGATAGTTTTGAAACCACCAAATCAGAGAAATATAAGTTGTATTGAGTCACATTCTTTTTGTCTCCCAAACCGCTTTATAGCGTTGAAACGCTTCCTGATGATTGTATTAGAAAACCTTTTATAGTTTTAAAGCATCTAGGTTTCTTCAATTTCCCAATGAAGTACATACAGTAGACATCTGTCTGCCTCTTGAATGTTTTTCATGTTGAATTACACCAATTACACACTTTTTACTGGCTTTCTATTTTAGTGCAGTAGTTTCACATCTTGAAGCTAAAGATTTGCTCGGAAGTTTTTTCCCAATTTAAACCTGGCATTATAAATAAATTCTTTAACTCATCTATAAAAGTGTTTGCTGAAGATATATCAGCTAAAAGCTTTTTTCCATATGGATCTCTTTTCAATCTTGTGTTAAAATATATAGTGTGTACCACATGAAAATACACTATTTGACTTGTTCATTTTGTGATGTTTTCATAACTTTTGTTTGAACTCTTCCATACTCATAATGACGATTAATAAAATGCTCAATACTTACACACATTTTTTTTTATATCCGAAATTGTGAAGGTGCCCATGTCATATTTATTAGATAAATAACAAAGATGTACAAAAACTCCTCGTTTTAAAGTGTAATAATGCTAATATCCTTGTATTTTAATGTTTGCACAATAGATTTTTTCTTTGATGCCGATCGGTAATATAAAAATATCCGGATATACGAGGTTCTACTGTATTTGTATACAAAGCTATTTTTTTAACAAACTAACATCTGAAATATGGAATACATATGAGGGGGCTATTTCCAAAGTGATCTTATTCTATTTCTACAAATTTTTGGACAAAATCACAAAAACTGTTTACTGTGTAAATATTACATAGTTTTTGTTATATCTGTGGCAAACATTATTTTATACTCTGAAATGGATATTTTAATACTAAAAACTATGTTATTAAAGTATATTTCATTTTGAATAAGTTACTTTTGTAAGTGATACTTGGAATAAGTTACATTTGTAACTAGCACATTCGGAATATGTTACAGTTGAAGAAACCACGATGACGACATTCAAGTAATGTGCAATAATGCGAGTAATGGTAAAAATTACAGTGTCACAGTGGCGGTCACATTCGTATTTTGTTTAGTACCCTTATTTATAATTTGTTCACTTTCCAAAGATTATACAAAGAAAGTTGCAGTTGAATTTGGTGACATTTTTTTCCTTAATTTTTCCGGCTGATGTATGCGTTTTCTGGCAGCATTTTTTGGTAAGACTGGTAAAGCTTGTAACACTGTTATTTTACCTAAAATTTGGCAAGCAATCTTGTACCATATCGACAGAACGCCATTATTAAATAAACTCTTTCTATTGGTCGATTTGAAATAAATTGAAATGATTAGTGACATTTATGGAATAAGTTTTATTTTGTAAGTAACAGCGATTTTTAAATTGATTTATCTGCTATTTTACATTGATATGGTTGGTTTATACAAAACAATCTTGTTCCAAATTACTCCTTTCAATTTGACATGAAAGATAAAAGGTTACGAAGTACTGCTATAGCAGTACTATATGGTGGAAGACGATACCCTCGGTGGTTTTCTCGGAATGTTATTCGGGATATTAG
>JAGVSQ010004051.1:0-20186 GCA_022683975.1 Rhyacophila evoluta
AAATAAAAATAAAAATACTTAATCAATTATAAAACAACCTGTTAAACATACGTTTGCTAATAAGTTAATGGATATAGCAATGTTGCTATAAATATTGTTTGTATATAACTGTTTTTTTTTTATTACTTTAGCCAGCTGAAACTTTATACAAAAGAGGTAGTTGAAACTCCTTGTCCTAACTAACAAGTTAAAGAGCTAAAAAACTACAAAGACTGTTATCTTACATTTAGGAGACAGCAAACATATCCCTAATCTATTGGAATTAACCTATTTAAATATAATGACTATCATTAGGAAATATAATAATACTTAATCAAATATAAAACAACCTGTTATACATACGTTTACTTATAAGTTGTTGGATATAGCAATGGACTATTGGGGAACATAAGCTGATCATTCAATAATGGAAGTTTTAATAGCTGTGCTCGGTCGATATCCAAAATTTTTTTCATAGAACCGTTTGTGTTTCCTGTATTAATATGTAATAGCTTAATTAGTTTAAGCCCGAGTCGCTAACAGTGATCTCACATATGGAAGTTTACCAGTTTTAAATAAGTTAGAATTTAAAAGCAATCTCCATCAAACATCACTAGTCCAAAATATTAATTAGATATTTACTGATTTATTTATTTTAAGATTTTTTTCAGTGACGGGTTTAATCAAAATTACATATGAAGCTTAATCATCGGTATCGATCTACTGCTGTATAAAAGCTCTGTACATCTCCCAAAACCATCATCTATTCTTAGCATCGTATCATATTACGTTACATATGAATCAGGAAAAATTTCAACAATTGGATGTATGTATTCAAAAACATCCGATCAAAAACGAGTTTTGAGGTATTTGAAGATATATAATATATATCGACTGTGGAAAGTCGTAACCCACGTTAAACGAACTTTAGAGATGGCAAAAATAGGTGTATTTGATTATTTTGCGTCGAATTGAAAACATTACATAGCCACAACTTTCAAGTCTGTGAAGGCTAAAGTTGGTGTTTGATCTACTCAATATGATATTGAATAAGTAATTTAAGAAGACCAATCAAATTGATTAGATGGAAGCCATTTTTCCTGGTCGCAAATTTCACGGCCCATCTTTTCTTCAAACTTAGCAGCTAATTTAGATACTAGTTCGTCATTTTCAGCGTACATTATTTTAAAAGAACGTGTAATAAATTGTATAAATCGTGATTGTCGAATAAAAGCCATGTGAAAAATTGAGGGTTGCTTCTTTTTTACTTTTCACAGTCGAATATATGATTGAATATATTCATGCTTTGCAATACGCCATAATTTAAAAATGCCATTACTATTGAATTTATTAAAAAAATCAAAAAAGTGAGTTTGATTTCTTCTCATTAACTTTTTTTTAACCTTTAATTTCGTTTTTTTACTGTGAGTACCATTCGATATTCTTCCAAGACGCTAGAATCCTACTAGGTGAAAGAAGAGACAGACAGGATTTATGCTTTTTAGAGGCATCCACAGTACGTGCTCCAGCTAGCCCTAGCACCCACCATTACATGCTTTTTATGATAACAGGGAGTGCCTCATTCGCGCGCTTATCACACAATTTTTCACGAAATCAAACCATCTCAACTTCCGTATTCGACGCCGATAACTGATTTGAAAGCTCATATTTACCTCCAAATTAACTACAACTCTTCTTGTCTATTTATCACTAAATTAGCATATTGCCATTTAGCTGTATTTTAACGTCTATTATAATACGTAACGTTTAATTTTTAATCCAAAATACGTATGCATAATTAGTTCTTCTATTTAATGACAACCGATAGTATAAAACAATATATGTACTTGTTGTTAGATAAAATTAATAAGCTTTAATAAGTAACAGAGTTCAAACTATCTTCGGCTGTATGAGAACTGGATGCCTAATCAATAGTGATCCTCGTGAAAACCGTCAAAAATATACTGCGGAGATCCATATGCTCCATCCTTGAAGCGGGCATTGTAAAAATATTTATTATTACATTATTGCACATATACTGAAATGTTTTATCTATGAAATGACCGTATATAATGTATTAACATATAATAATAAATGGTTTTTCACTGTTTTGTCGCAATATTATTTCATATAATGGCATTACTGTAGCAATTTACGAGTAAAACGAACGGAATTGTAACTCCCTCAATAGGAGAGATAAATCTTTTTATTCGATCATTAATCTGCTAATGGCTAGCGTTGACTGAAATACCAATAATAATTACATTCTCTACCCCACATTAGTATTGATGTGTCATTTTAATTACTCTTTTGACAATCATTTTACTGATGCCATGAAATTTTACGTGTTTTTATTTTATTATTCAAGTCAATCATAAATTAACGACCATATCGTTATATCGAAATTAGTTTCATATTCAATTTATTTACATTGGGAACCGGATATTATAATCACGGACAATGTTAGCAATTGGATATTGTTATTATATTACAGTGTATAAAATTACTTAAAAATAATGCGATTATTTTAGTTAAAATTCGAATATTGTTATCAATTGTGATGATAAGTTATATATGCCGCAATACAGAAACGAACGTCGAAAACTATTACAAATTCAAAGATTATATTCATGATTTAATAATTTCAAACAAACGACAGACAATTCTTGAATATTAAAAATAAATTTCTTGTTTTAAAAAAGTTGTCAATAAAATTTGTAGTTTTGGAGTAATTGTAAGTAGGTTGTATTATTATGTAACGTCCTGAGTTCATGATGTTATCAACCGGTTATTGTTATTAAAAGTTACAGTTAAAAAAAGATCACAATAAGTAGACTCCACTTTCAAAATCAGTGTCTTGTTGGCCGAGAGATAAACGAGCATGCTTTGGAGCTGAACGTCACGGGTACGATTCCCACAGCTGCTGGATTTAAAAATCCAAAGATAAAAAACTAGATACCTAAATGGATAATCAATTGAGAATTGCTTAAGTAGGTCCAAACAGCTGTTGGACCCATCGGCTCATACGACCTCGTTTTGAAGAGCGAATTTTAATGCTTTCAAAAGGTTTGCGGCATCATATGGCGAGCGTAATAAAATTTCCCGCTTTTCTTTAAATATATACTTCATAAAAGGTGTATGGAACGAGCCGGGTGGAAAGAAGGCACATTTAGTAGAATGAGCAATTGACTGACAATCAGTTCTCGTAAAAAAATATATCTAAGTAATTTTTGGCTAAAAGTTTGTTTCAACTTTTCACTCTAAGCTGTCGATATATGCTTCACTTCGGTCTTGACAAGCAATGTCATACAAACAATAGCACTATAAATAAATGTCTACGATAGTATTAAATAGTAAAATAAAAGTCACACAATGGTAAATCACGACGAGCTTATCTCGTTATTTGACTAAGTTATATTGACAACCCACCCTCCTTAATCTACAGCAAATATGTTGGAGAAACGCTGCCTTAAAGTAATCTTAGGAGCACAATATTCTCTCTGTAAGGTGATATTTGTACAACGTAATGTATTTACTCGTAATAAATTGAATTGAATAATTTAATGGTACATATTTGACGAAGGCATTAATGTCTTGGTATTTAGAGTATACACAATTAAAAATAATTTAACAATATTATTTGTCAAATACGTGTTGTATTACACTTGTATTCTATTTTTACAGGATTAAACATCGTTTTACGTATTGATTATGTTTTGTACAAACCAGGTCGATTAAATACACATTCACTCATAAATATAATACAATATTATACGCAAAAATAGTACAATAAGTTATACAACAATTTGTTAAACTAAGCATTATCAGAAAATTAGGCTTAAAATATATATAATGAATGTATGGCAACCGTTTTATAAAGTTTCTTTTATAAAAAAATCGTCGTATCGATCTGTATTTAAAATATTTATATATATTAACAATAGTATTTCCCCGGTTAGCGTAATTGATAGCGTGCGCGCCTAGCAATCCGGGGAATGGGGGCTCGATTCCCCATCAGTCGGATTTAAGAACATTAAAAATACAGGACTGGCTGCCGATTGGGTCGAGTAAATTGTCTGACAAACGATTCTCGTGATAAATAATCTGTCAAGACGTCTTCACACTGCGCCTATCCATATACTCCACTTTCGGAGTAGATATCTTCATACTCTGTAGATCTATATGCTCCACATTGGTAGCGAATACGGTATATAAAAACACAATTTTATTTATTATCTACGAGAATATCATATGTTTTTAATTTAATAATTTTATCTAAAACGTATTTCCAATTTTTTCCAGGTAAGGCCGCATTTTTCATCAGTGAACCTGATAAGCCTCTTAGTAATACTACGTCAGGTAAGTGATGTGGATATTTTTGTATAAGTGACCTACAAATTCAATTTTTGTCGCTTATCGTGACCGAGAAAATAGCATATCCGTTTGTGATTTGAAACCGTTTGGAGTATCACGCAACTCCCCTTTCAAGTATATACTTTTCCTATCAATTTTTGCTCAGAAAAGGATTATTAGTATTTCTGAAAATAATGTTTCTTGTATAAATCTTCATATATTGGAGTTTAATGTGCCCTGTTTTCGTATAAGCAGACATTTAATTCATTAATAATTCTTTTATATTAGTCACCGACTGTAGAATCATTAGTCCACACGTGGGATGTGGTAAATACGTATAGCCAAAAAAAAGAAAATGGCGAGCGAGAATATAGAGAATACAATATTCGATATCGATTATTATATTCGAAAAGATTTATTAAAACTATAGTACACGGAAACCAATGAAAAACTGCTCCTGGGAAACGTATGATAGATTGAAAAGATCACGTTCGTAACGCCACGATGTGCAATTCCTTTATATATGCTAGATGGTAGGTAAAAAAACAAGACATCTGTCTACGTAATACGTTTTTTTTACCATATCCGCACTGAAAGTGGAGCGGCATGTGATTTTCAATATTGTGAAGATGAGCAATCCAGAAAATGAGTACTTGGTTCTAAAATTTTTAAAGACTTATTTAAAGAAATTGTTTTCAGTCGATTGCCCAACATTTTTGATTTACTTATTTTCTAGAAGTTCATATATTATCATACAGTCTTCTACATACGTTATATTTGATTTTATTTTTTATTTGTTCATTATTTCACTTATAAAAACCTAAATAAATATTTATCTAATGAGCTTTGTTGTTAGCCTCTGGATTTTTAAAGTGAAATTAAACAATTTTTCAATTATAAAGCTTTCTTAATAGTAATAAAACAATTTTTAATAGTAATAGCTTTCTTAAATCAAATCTAATAACTTCAACCATTATTTTGAATCATAGTTAATGTATCATATAATGTTTAGGAAGTATGTGACTTACTTATTATATTATTGAAGTAATTGTGCATTACATTTATAATAAGTTGAACATTTGTTATACAGTATAGTATAATATAACACTTTGGTCTGTAATGATATATTAGTAATCTTTGACGCGGTCGATTCTCACTACAATAGGCCATTGGAATAATAGACGTAAGTAGATTCAGAGTCACATTGCACCGCGAGAGTGTTTTATGAGATTTCCTGTTAACCTAATTTGACCCGGCCATAAAGTGACCGTAACGTGGACTTGCAAAGAGGGAACAGACAGGATAACTGAGAATGTAAAGTGGGAATAGTCTGGATTAGTTTCCTTTTATTATACATTGCATTATTCAATGCTTTTTAGATATTTTTTTTGTGTTGTAGAGAGTGGATGAAAATTACTGTTTTTACGTTTAAGATCTAACGTTTACAATTAAAAAACAGTATTCTCAAATTGTAATAATCTAATAATCTAACCTATAGTATCAAGCAACTTGACAGGTGAGCGTATACCGTGGTGTTAGTAGGATATATATGGAGTGAGAAATAGCTTTCAAATACTTTGGTGTGCACTTGATGTTGTACAATTCTCAATCAACACTTAACCTGCGGGCTACTTTTGGCAAATTCACAAAATGCGCTTAACGTTTACGAAAATAAACAAATTTACTAAAGTACTTTAAATATTTAAAAAATTTTTTGTTTATTATACTAAAAATTCTATGCGGAACCTATTTATCTATATCTCAGTATTATATTATTGTAACTGCTTATATAATCATCACTTAAAACTAAGATATTGCGAATGTTTAATCTTTGAGAAAAAATGTAATATAATCCTAATCGGCAATAATAAACTCATTTAAAATTTACGAAAGTATTTAAAATGTTTTGCCGGAACTGAAAAAAAGTAAACTAAACCAAGGAAGACGATATAGGTCCAAAATGATAGGCTAGGATAGAGTAAGCTTAACATACTTGTAAATTGATATAAGGAGTGACGACATTTACGAAATATAGAGCGAGAAAGTTTTCTGGTTTTCTTAAAAATTTAGTAAGAGTATTTGATTACGGTTGGTCAAAATATTTAAAATATGAAGCACGGAACGTTCCAAGTCTGGCAGATAACCACTGGAGTACACAATAACGTAATACTACGGTTCCCGCAGCCAAGTGACAATGGATACCACAGACAAACGATGCTAAAAATTGATTTGTGATTCAAAAGTAGTATTTGTAATAAGATACCAGTCCACTTGAATGCGTGGCAACCTAAGTGTCAGGTAATTCTTAAAAACTACCCCATAAGAGTGGCCCAAAATCCATGTGCTCACTATACATATTACAAATATCCTATGGAAACATCTAAATTCATGTTTTGAAATGTTACTTACTCATATAAACTTTTTTGTTTTCAAAATCGTAACAATTTTGATATGTAATAAAGAATTACTTCAAAATTATGCGAGTATATCTTGTATTTAAAAATAATATTGTTTGGAATATAAATATGATCAAATTATTATACAAGTATAAAAAATCACTCCGTTGTTACTCTAATATAAAAGCTTTTCGCATATATACATATAACAACTTTTGTATAGTGACAGTTCATGTATTAAATGTTAATATGACATTCCAACGAACTATTCTTATGCATTATTTTAAAGCTTTCTTTATTCAAGTCCTGCAAGTTGCGTCTCAGGCGATTTAAAAAGGGCGTATTTCGCATGACTGCGTCTTGTATGTCGTAGCAGTCCGGTGCATCGTAGTCATGACATATATCGCACGAGTTCAGGGCATCGTAGAGGCGTCATATATCTTAGATGCTTTGTGGATCGCAGATGCTGCGAACCTCGTTAGAGTTGTGTAAATCGTAGAGGCTGGAATTGGAACTTGGCATTGTAGACGAATAGTTTTGGCGTAGAAGTTTCGCACACACCAGTTTGTAGAATTTTAGTGGAAAGAATCAGTGCATTATTATAGTTACAATCAAATAACATTAAAAAAATATACTTGTATAAATATTTTAATTTAGCGAAATACCAAGTTAATTAGGTTTTTTTTATACCACCTTCTCTTCGTAAGTGGAAAATATGGATCTACATAACGTGAAGATACTCAATCCGAAAGTGGAATATATGAATCTCCATTATGTGAATACGACTTGACAGATAATTTCAATGAGAATTGTTTTCAAACAATTTTATTTCATAATCTGAATGCATACAATTTAATATACGTTTCATAAAAAAGATGTAAGCTGGAAATAACTGTGATTAGTGTCTAAATTAAGCTTTTAAGTTTGAAAAAAGGATGGCTTGGGAAATTGGTGACCGGGAAAAAGGACATCCATCTAATCGATTTTGTTGGTTTTTCTTAAATTAATTATTAAATTAATATCATATTGAATAAATGAGATAACAGTTAGTCTTCCGGCACTTCAAGATTGTTTCTATGCAATGTTTTGAGTTTGACTCCTGTTAAATTTGTTTTATGTGGCTTACGTTATTTTTCCTTTTCACAGTCGATATGGTCTACAATACCAATATACATATTACTACTCTATGCTATAGTGTAATTAATCACGCTAATAATCATTTTATTTCGACATTTTTTGAAGCTTTATCAACGTGAGTATTCATGTATGAAAGACAATTATTTTTAAATGTTATGAAGTAATCCACTCTATTTTAATATTTTTAATAAACTCACTAAATAAACTATATCAAATAAAATAACTGTGTATTTAAGCTTAGCGAAACATTCCTCGATATACCACCACAAAAGCTTTTTATTAGCTTCTGTCGAGTGAAATTATTTTGACGGGGGCTGGAAATAAATTCCTTAAATACATTTACATCCGTTGTAAATAAATAAATATGTGCACGCCAGACGGCCAAATATCGTGAAGAATTTTTCAATTTAAACTTTTTTTTACCTGATAAACATACGGCTCTCAATCAGTATTCACTGTTTATATAAAAATATCAAGCTTCTCATTTATTTTTTAATCGAATTAAACCATTAAACAAGCATGTAGTTTTAGATTTGATTTTAACGACTTTAATTGCAATCGTGTCGTCTTCAAATTCATCAGGGTGCTGCCTATTGTGCGGTTTCACAAATATATTTTTTTATTGAAGCATGTAAAATTTGTATTTTAACTTAATAAATTTTATTTCGTCCGATCAACATGTTCTTTCTTTTTGTATATTTCATAAGATTATTAAATAATGAGATTTGATAGAAGTGTATAAAATGTATTTTGCAGTATAATATAAGATCTACGAGTATTACTTCAATAACTGAAAAGGTTTTTAAAGCAAGTATCTCAGTAAATGACACATCTCAATGTTACGAACCTTCTAGTTTTTAAATAATGTATAATTATTAATTTGTTCAGCTTAAAAATGCCGAAAACCGAATTTAGTTCACACAATAATATACATAACAATTTACAAGTTTCGAATAGTTCTAAAGTTCTTGCAAATAATATATCTTAGAAATGCAATATTGTAGAATTGTATTTTTTGTAAATTTATGGATATCGATGCCTATGTTACCTATTGGTTATAGATTGTTTAAATGCAGATTATAATACACGACATTAGATAGACCCGCAAAAAGTTCGATTGGTTTAATTTAAAGTTCTGTTTATTTTTCTACATTTACGTATCGGTTGAATATATATTTTTGTTTATTTAACCTCAAATAATTATGATTCATACATTGGTATCTTTAATACGTTTCATTATGTAAAGAACATCTTGTTTCTTATACAAAACCAATATTTTTTGAATAAAAAAACCAACTATAATATTGAAGCTTAAAATAACAGTTTGAGAGACTGTTGTATAAAATTCGGCAACGCCGTAACGAACGGGCTTTTTATAATTATCGCAAACATCTCGATGGGCAAATATTTACTGAAATTCCACTCAGTTCGAAAATATCTCTAACGAATTATATTTTTTAATTTTTTTAAGGACCCGCCAATTTTTTTTCCCTTTCAAGAACATAATTACTTTTTTAAATCCTTGCTTAGCCCATTTTTTACATTTCAATTAGAATGTTTAATTATTAAATAAATAAGTTTTAACTAGTATTTTGTTTTAGTTATTTTTTTATTGTAAAATAATTATATGTAAAAGTTGTCTCTCCAGTTAGCGTAGTTGGGTTGGGTTCGATTCCGCATCTGTCGGATTTCAAAAATCTAAAAATGTAAGACTGGACGCCTATTGGGTTGACCAATTGTGTGACAAAAATCTTGAAAAATATTTTTTCAAGACGTCTTCACATTTCGGCGATCCATATACTCCACTTTCGGAGTGGATATCTTCACTTTGTTTAGATCTATATGCTCCACTTTGCTAGCAAACATGGTATGGCAAAAATAAATCTTGAAGTCAGCCAGTTCACTAGTTGTAATTTGGTATTGCTAAGTGTTATGTGAAAACAAGTTATTTAAGACTTCAGTAATTACTAATTTAATCAACACTCTTAAATACTCGTACGTGTTGTTATATGTGTATCATATTAAAAATAATAGAAACATTTTTTTTAAATTCAGTTAAAAACGCAGCTGTTTTATTAAATTATAGAATGGTATTGTAGCCAGTTGTTGATTTTCCACATTATAAATTTAAATCATTTTCAAATTGAAAATGCTTTATTCGAACCTTTGTCGATTAATATGATTGAGTTGGTATTTTGTGTTCGCTCGCCGTAACTTTAGATTCCCAAAGATAATAAAAACTTTACATTTTTAATCAATTAAAATGATTGTACAATAACCAATAACGGGTCTTAACAATTAAGATAGGCAGGCACCTAAGGTCAATACGACATATTTCTTGTGTTGGATAAATTTTCACATATGTGGCATTAGGAATGGGTAGTCAGTCAGCAATTAAATGTCACACACTCAGTCTACAATCTCTTTGGTAATGTGAGCAGTTTTCTACTCGTTTGTATACCTTTAGGGGGCAGATCGTGGCGTTATGAACATGCAGATATCTGCAAATTATAGCTGAGAGTATCTGAGAAAAACTTGTGTATTTTTTAGTTGTAACGCAATTAAACACTGCGTGAAATTGGGAATAAACTTTAATAAAAAATGCCGCAATAAATCACTGTATTTTGTGCAGTCACGTTTTCTTTTTTAATTACGCTGCATAAAAAGTGAACGAAAGAATTCGCCAACTAAAACCATTACACCTTTTAGCACATATCAGAAATAACTTCGAAACCCTTCCGGCAATGTTAATTTAGCGCAGGAAAGAATTCAAATAGACGCGAGGGGGTTAAATGCATAAAAAGAATACGTAAGAATTTCAAATATTGTATTTACGGACGGCAATGCAAGCGAGAGGGTTGCACGTGTAACGAATAGGTATTTAACATGGTGCATTGTCAGGCATTTGCTCTCATCGTCAATATAATATGTATATGTTTAATACAGACAGTAGCCAGAGGTTTTAAACTGTTTAATTTTTGTGTCCCTCCCCTTCAAAGGAAAACGTCTCTGATCCATCGCCAAAAGTTACAAATTCGATTACGTCAACTGGATTTAAAAACAAAACAATGCTGGACTACGTTCTCAATTACCTGACAATTAAAAAATAAATATGTTTCAAGATAATCTCCCTTTCCGTCTTCATTTACATCTTCACACTGTGTAGATTCATATGCTCCACATTTTAAGCGCACATGGACACGCATAGAAATTTCACAAAAGTTATTATCTGTTGATTATTAACCTTGAGTTATTTTTTTATGCACACACGTTTTTAACAATAAATAGTTCACTTCTACCAATTCAACTAACATCATAAAATCAGTCGATTTGTATATGCCAATTTATAAACAATACTCTTCTATTGCCAAACAACGAACAAAATAAACTGTAAATTCTAAATTATTTAAGACTGGTAAACTTCCATATGCTTCCACTGCTAGCCACCCCGGTTTCGCCTTTCGGCATCTTCAGGCTACATTATATGTGGGCTGTGAGCAAACATATACCGCACCATATAATAAACTCTAAAGTTATTTCAAATTGGTAAGAATAAGTATAACATTACCACATGTGGCCGCTTCCATTTCGGAATCAAAGCAACACTTGAGAACAATTTTGAACCCATATGATCAATTTATCTGACATTTCATTGGTTTCTGTAAATGACGGTGTAAATAATCTTTCGTTTCTTTACAAATCATAATAATTATAGAAAGAGCATAAGAGAATTTTTCAACGCTGAAACCAACTTTTGTTTCGTATTGTTTGCGTATTTTATTCTAGCCTATTATAATTGTAACGACTTCCACATATTATTAATACAGCTATCTAGTATTTATATTAAGAAATGTTACAACATTTTATTACAAAATAAAAGAATGCCTTTGAAAATAAGGTGACAAGCGGACGGACGTACATATACGTCCATACTCGTTAATGGGTTAAGGGTAGTATATTTTTTTTTCGATTGTGAGTTTGTAGTGGGATTAGGTTAGTAGTTTTACTATTAAAAGAAAATGGGAAACGCACCGGTCATTCCTCTATTGGAAAACTTCGAGAAGAGGCAATTTCTATTGTGAACCCCCTCCACCCCTACTTAAAATGACACCCCCGCTCTTGAACTGTATTGCAATTGCACAGACGCCGGCTCTCAAAATCAATTCAGACTTAAGGCAGCCCCTGTTTCATTCATTTCATTGATCACCATAGTAATACTTTTTATTCTTATTTTGTCTCAAGTTCCAGCGAAATTCTAATTGAAAAATATCTGGCAGTCGATACAAGTCACATTTTCAGTAAACAATTACAACATTAATGGTAATTATAATATTTGGCTTATTTTTACAGGCAATTGGCTTACACTGAATACTTTGGGTATGAAAAGTTTACATTAGTTTGTATCTCACGCCGCGTAATAATCTCATAAGGCAAAAAATTAATCAACGTTGATGTTTTAAATTTTTAATTATTACTTATTAACAATCACATTATATATATTACATATTTTACTATTTGCTTATCTTAGCTACCATCCGGACATATATATATTTAATGTACATAGATATAAGAATACTCGTATTAACTATATATATTTGGGTTTAACCAGGGTTTCTTTTACTATTTTCCGTGACAATTTGGAAAGGTTTTATACACTGCAACACATTTCAAAATCTTTTTACTAGTAAATATTACTTAAATTAAAAAATTAACTAAGTTTTCCGTGAAAATTTTCTGGTTTGCGAACTGTTCCACTGCAGGAAAAGTATGGGAAACCCTGGAATAGACTTTTAAAAATATTATTGCGTCCTATAAAGATGTGAATCAATTACAAATATATATATAATAATGATAAACCACACTGCAAAGATGTCTTCACAGATTATGTTTTTAAGAACATTTGTTCATAAAAATTCTAATATGGAGGATTAAACCCATTAGCATGGAACAAAATTATAAACACACATTGTTCACTCTATGGTTTTACTGAAATACTCCCACGTTTTGTCTAATTTATTTATTAATTTCTGATAATATTATCAGTAATTTCTTCTCATTTTTTTTATACTCAAGTCATAGACACTTAAATATAACACTCATCTTTAATAGAAAAAATATTATTGCTATAGAATAAATAAAAAGCGAGCACCTCAAAATATATTTATGTAATTTTGATTTATTTCAATATTTTCTAGGGTGTCAACCATTAAAAATTATTTTCTCCCATTTCTAAAATGCGTTTTTGATTAGTCTGCTATGTTTTCTGGGAATACATTATATTAAAAATAATTCATATTTCCCACAGAGTCACACTTTAGTGGTATGACGAAATTTTTAATGCGATGAACTCTGGATGTATAAAATATTGACCTTAAACTTTAAAGCTTCTTGAAAATATTCCTTTCTTGAATGCATTTAAAAATACAATAGAGAGCTTTCAAATTTTCTCATTAATACAAAAGTCTTCCCGTAATTGCTCGTTTGCTATTTACTTCTAACATTTTTATGGCTTTTTAAAGAGCGAATACAATCAAAACAGTAATAATTATTCATTAGTCACTCGTTTGATACAGAAAGAAAATTGGTTTGAATATTAGTACATTAATATATAACTATACTAATCAATTTTCAAGAAATATAATGTCAAGATAAGTCTGCATTGTGCATTATAGGCTATATTTAAAACGGACATTTCCACACTGTAGAAATCCGTATGCTCCACTTTTTAAACGGATGTAACGGAAACAGTGCTTATATTAAAAATGGCGTCTTATTATTAAACAGTATACAAACCTTTATGTATGAAGTCTTCATAATTGTGTATAAGCCTAAACAGATAAGCTTTGAAAGCACACAGTTATCACAATATTAGAATATAATAGTATTAATATAATACAATTCATATCAGTTTTTATTATGTACAAATTTAATTAATATTCGAACGGCAACTTGTCTTTTGATTATCGTCCAATATTCAAATATACCATAGTCAATAGTCTCCCTGGTAGAGTAGTTGGTAGCGAGTGCGCCTAGCAATCCGGGGAGTGCTGGTTTGATTCCCCATCTATCGGATTTTTAAAATCCGAAAATGCAGGACAGGATTCCCATTGGGTTGAGTAATTGTGTGACAAATAATTCTCGTAAAAAATAATCTGTCAAGACGTTTTCATATTGCGGAGATCCATATACTCTTCTTTTGGAATGGATATATTCACACTGTAGATCCATATGCTGCACGTTGGGCGTGAACATGGTATATAAATAAAAATAGAATACATCTCATTTCAGTTTTAACTATTCCAAATGTAAGTCGTATTCGAACGACAGTCTGAATTTTTATTATCTACCATTATTTAAATATACAATAGACTGAAGCATATCATAGACTTAAAAATTTAAATTGTCCTAATGTGGTATCAACAATCACCCAAGACATGATTTAACTGCTCAAAATGAGTAAAATGTGTGATATATTATAGTTATGTAGTACTCAAATTTTAATATTTTTTGTGAATCTGAAAGAATGACGAGGATGAGTTAGTGAAATGAAAGACGCTACAGTATATTGTACTGTCATTGAATACTGTAGCATTGATTTAGTATCATTACTTAGTATTTTTTTCTCTACCATAGCAGCGCTCATCTTCGAAATGTATTTCTATATCACCCCATAAATGCAAATTGAAATTAAGGGGATTGGTGGGTCCCTAACTCAATTTCAGGCAACGCAATCCGAATGCAATAATAATAAATATTGAATGAGGAGACGGCGTTCGATTGGCTCATAGTTTGGAAACCATTTCCCATTGAATTCCATAAATTGACTGATTTGAAAATGCTCACTTTAAAACGTCAATTTTTATTTGATTGTGACAGCATCAACAGCTATAGTATATTTTTTAAATTAAAAAATACAGAATTGAATGCCTGATGACTTAAACGATGAGCTGATCAATCTTCGTTAAAATAAATCTGAATTCTTTTCAACTTTATTCATTCATATGCCTTGTTTTTAGAGCGTTGATTAAAAAATATATCAATAAAATGAAGCCAAATAAGTATTTTACTCGCTGGAAAGAGTGCGTTAAAAATTACTTAATAGATAAAATCAATATTTATTATATCAACTATGGAAAGAAAGTTTTACAGGAGGAACAAACACGTTCATTAAAAGATTTTGAGCCAATACTCAATATGATATTAATTTAGTAAGTAATTTAAGAAAAAAAAACAGTATAATTAATTGTAAGCCCCTTTTCGTATTCGCAAATTTCGCAGAGCATTCTTTTTTCTAACTTAAAAGCTAAATTTAGACACAAATTGAGCTTTCTCAGCTCATATCATTTTCATAAAGCGTTTAATCAATTGTATAAATTCTGATTATCTAATAAAAGTTGTTTTGAAAAATTGAAGGTTATGACCTGTTACCTTTCCACAGTCGATATGATGATAATGATATTTTTTATTAATCATGTGAATTTTAACTAGATACGTTATAAAAACTCGTGATAAACAATTTACTCACAACGCGCTGAGATTAAATGGAAATATATAGGGATTAGTTGATTTTACAATGATGATAAAAAAATACTATTTCATCGACGTTAATGGCTTTTCCAAAGAACATATTATACATTTATCACTTTTTAAGTTGAAATATGAACTTTTTTATTCTCATTAGAATTTGTAGAATACGCTGATATATAAACTAAAGTAAAAATGTATCGTTTTAATCATCAATTATTCACAAATATTCTACTTTCATCCCTATCCCATACGATTGGAGGGTTGATTTTTCACCCTGCGGAATAACAGAAACCAATTGCAGCGGCGGGCATTTATTTCCATTTCAGTCACAATCACAGTGCCCGAGGACTAAACCGGGCACCTGTGGGATCGGACCCGAATCCATTTCGCCAAAATTGTTTTGTTATGGGTTCAGATTTTCCCTATAACTACCTCCGGGAAAGCGCGGAATTTAATGTTTCGAGTTTCAATGGATAACATGCACGTTAGAGTCGCATGTGTGTTTGGATATTCACTGAAAATACCCGGTGTAAAAGGATATTTCCATTCATAAATGAGATTTTAATGCGGTCTGATTAAATTTGTTATATTCTTCCTGTGTTTTCACGAAACCTCTTGTTATAAGGCTTTATGTAAACACGCGTTATTTAGTAAACATAATATAGTAATACAAATAGAAAGTTCGCATTGTTTATTGGTGTGGCTGTCTACAGATAACCTCAACCATGCTTATCAAAACACAAAAAATAATACAATATATATATCACAGTAATAATTTGATAAATCAACTATATTAACAACTTAGGACTTGCTTTCCTTTCCACCACCCGTCAGATCTCCACATTTGATATGCGGGCGTATACAGTGGCGTTAAGAACGTGATGCGTTCGTAAGTGCTGGAAGTGTCCCAGGAGCACCTTCCTAAGACCTTGGTTGGCGTGCACTAGAATGTCCGTGTTTTCTATTCTAACTAATTATGTCCTGTTAATATTGTTGAGAAAAGACGTTATTGCTCAATTTTTTTAAAAGCTTCAAAATTATCCTTCGTAGAAACCAAGTCGCAATGACCGACTGGTCCGATAAATGGTCGAACCGATTTGAGAAGTTCTTCCCTTTCAACCGACATATGGGAACACTCTTAATGTGTGTGTGATTGGCATCCGTAGCGTAGCAGTTATCACGTATGCTTCACAAATTAGGACTGTAATAACTGCTTATTAAATTTATCAATTGATTGATAACCAATTCTCGTAAAAAATAATTTATCAAGATATATATTCACACTGGTGCTCATCTTCATATTGATGAGATTTATATGCTCCATTTTTAGAGTAGACAAAAAGCTCTAACAGAAAGCTTTTCAAAATCTATGTACAAAGTTCATAACAGAAAATCAGTATTATTATTAAAAAATATGTCTTAGCTATTTTACTCGTTAAATGAGTTCTCAGTTTTTAAACATATTAGCACACCTGCGTATGCATATGTAACTCGGTTACATAAGTCAAACGAATAGATGAAAAATTCAATGTTTAATGATTTAAATTCGACATATAGTTTTTGTATTATATTCTCAACAGACGGTAACAAATCATATCACATATTTACCGTAAAAAACCACAGTATCGATTAAGTAGATTAAGCACAACTATCACATATACAAGTATTCTATATATTCCAGTTTTCATTTGTCTTTCGCATTTATAACACGTCTCACTCGTCGACTGTTCAAAGAAGGGAAGGTAACGGAGACCAAGGGAGGCAAAGGAATACGAAAAAGGGTGTATATTGTCCAGAAAATAGCATTTCACCTCTTGCTGAGAGTATTTTTTTTACCAGTGAGTGTCGACCGTAAAAGCCTTCCTGACAATACTATCACTTTTAATTGTGTAAATACCAACGAAATTCGTACTAAACGAGTTTATATACTATAGAATTGTTTACTGTGAACAGTCAATGAATTCACAGATTTATGAGGGATATACCATTTTGTATAATATATAATTATATAATTAATATTTTCGACTGATGGTGCTTGATGGGAATTGATTTTAAATTCTAAATTATTTAAAACTGGTAAACTTCCATTTGTGCTTCCATTTTTCACATATGGAAGTTTACCAGTTTTAAATAATTTAGAATTTATATAATTAAGTGTTTGGTTTCAATATTATAATGATAATACTTTAAATTATTTTGAAAATGTATGAATATTTTTTTAATATTATAATATATCTTCATTATTCCTAAGCGGCTACTTCACGAACTAATTGACGTTAATAGATATAAAAGACATACCGCATACTTTGGAAATAGATTTTAGAACCAATGTGGCCAATTTCATAATATATGAATAATTGTGATTGCTGGTTCATATTTAATATAGTTATTTGCTTAAAAGCTTAAAATGCTTGGTGCAAAATGCAAGAGCTTAAATTGTAAAAATATTTTTGCGACTTGTTATGTCCTAGTTAAAAGAAATATCAAGGTTTTTAAATCTGATAAATACTCGAAAAATGATATATCGCTAAACTAAGCCAATCCAGAAAATCTACCACCACAATAAGAAAGCTTATTCTGCCGAATTTCACAAGAATTGATTGGGAGTTACCAAAGTATTCTTCAACCCATTGAGGATACATGTTTTTATTTATTTTTTGAAATTTCATACAGTTACAGGACTTGAATCCGCGCTCTCCAATATCTAGCATTTTACTAGGTGGTTTAAGTAAAACTGCATATTTATCCTAAAATATTTCTTAATAAATTATTATTCAAGAATGGGATAAGAACCGTTGATCTGAGCTGTTGAAGCCGAGAAATTCACTAGACGACATTTAACAAACAACTTTTCAAACACTTAAATTGATTTATAACATAAATTTTACAGTAGGAAATCTATTAGTACATTTTGTCGAACCATATTTTTTTAGTGTGTCAATATATTACACATCTCTCTTAGGATCCGGGTGCTATGTTTGTCGAGGCATTGATTGTACTTCGCTTTTGTTCCGTGCAAACAAAAAAAGGATTTGGGCGAAGGATCGGACCATCGAGTATAAAATAAATTCCCTTCCATTACTACCTTACACCTTGCAAAGTATTGCGGGAAAACCCTTCAAATGATCGAGTATATTTGGTTTGGACCGTGATGGAAAATCTCACTCTGCTCTTTGTTTACTGAATAAGATAAGATCTCATGTTATTAACGCTTTATTAAAACAAAACGGTATTTTAAAATATATTTTAACTTATAATTATTCTAGAAAATTTAAATAAACAAGATTGAAAACCATACAATCATAATTAAACACCAGCGAGATTATAGACGATATAAGAGCTGTATCAAAATTTGTTTCATACGCTTAAAAAAATCAATTAAAACTAAATTAAATTAAAGAATGTCTCCCCGGCAGCGTAGTTCGTAGCGTGCGCGCCTAGCAATCTGGGGAATTTGGGCTCGATTCCACGTCTGTCGGATTTTAATGATCCAAAAATGTAGGACTGGATGATTATTAGGTTGAACAATTGTCTGACAAATAATTCTCGTGTAAAACAATCTGTCAAGACGTCTTCGCATTGCGATGATCCATATACTCTACTTTTGGAGTGGATATTTTCACACTGCGTAGATCGATATGCTTCACTTTGAGAGCACTGATATAAAAAAAAAAGAATTTAAAAGCAAAAACACCACTATCCATAACAAAATCATTAATATGAGTCAGATATATGATATTCATTATCCTTAAATCTTTGTATACCGCACTATTCTATTTTATATAAAATAAATCGTTTAAAACAGTATATTCATCGAAAATTGCCAAAATAAGTTATTAAAACTGTCAATATAAATTTATTTGACTTTCGTGGTGATAGTTTGATGGACAGTGGCGATTTCGCTTTTGACTCCCTCGATTATTCGTATTTTTTAAATTAAATCTTAAATCATAAAATAAAAGCGGCTAAAATTTTGATGTCTAAAAACGAAATGTAATCTAAGAAATCTTATATGTAAAATACCAACTGCTTAAGGCTTTGAAAACAGTTAAACGAATATTTAAAAAAATATCAGAAAGCTTTGATACTAATGCATACATACGTATATAAAAAGCTGTATGAAAGCTTAGAATAATAGAAAACCTTACCCTTATAATCCGTAAGTGTCATGTAGGATTCAAGCAACACCTGACTGGGTGAGTCAGATAAAAAAATCCACTCTTAAGACGACTATCAACCCTTTCTTTTTATGGTACACCGTGTACTTGAATTTATTGAACTTCATTTTAAGATGTTTGTTCAAATATAACCAGAAATATATAATAACCTTTTTTGCATGTATTTTTTCAATAGGATAATTTATAATTTTTTTTAATGATTTGAGTATGTTTTATATTAATCTTAGTTTTATGTATGTATATTATTATTTTAATTTAATCATCCAAAATATACGTATATTCCTTGAGCTGTGTAACGTTGCCAGTCGTTTATATACATTTATATATACATATCAATTCTAATTCACATTGCTGATAATAGTGTTATATCTGAAATAGCTATCAATAAAATTATTTATTTTATATCAGTCTAATTATACTTTTGGAACATTATCAAACGATTTTTAATAGAATCGGATCAACTAAATGCTAATTTAAAATCTATATATTAAAAAAAAACATATTTATGTAATAGTATAATCATACTGGACTATGCAGCCACTTATAACTGACAAAGTGAACCTGCGACGCTGGACCTGGCTCGGCCACATATTGCGGATGCCACAAGAAAGTCTGA
>JAGVSQ010004052.1:0-20183 GCA_022683975.1 Rhyacophila evoluta
AATTTAAAATCAATTTCCATCAAGCACCATCAGTCGAAAATATTAATTATTTATCATATTGCTTTGAATGAAATTTATATATCGTCGCCGCGGAACGAAAAATTACTAACATTTTCGGTAAAAGTACATAATTTTGAATTCCGCACCTGTAGGCAAAAATAAACTACTGTATATAATAAAATAATATACTCCTTGTTGGTGTAGAGGTTAGCGTGCACGCCTGGCAATCCGGGGAATGCGGGTTCCTTTTCCATATCTGTCGAATACACATACGACAATCTGTCAAGACATATCTTCAATCGCGGAAATCCATATACTCTACTTTCGTAGCGGATATCTTCAGTCTGTGTAAATCCATATGCTCCACTTTCGGAGCGAACATGGTTTAAAAAAAAACAAATTTGAAAATGGCTTCATTATTAAAATTCATATTTGTTTTTAATCTTCAAAGCAGTGTAACTATCTTTAGTATGTATTATCATAAATCAGTATTCACGAGTCAGGTGGTATGAAAAAAAATGTTTAAAACGTAATTTTGACAAAAAATAAATTTAGATGTCATTAAAAATATTCCGATAAACTAAATAGTACGGGCTGGTTCAATTTAAACAGAATTTCCGCAAATAGATTGTTTTCGTTCGAATCAGCGTAACTCACTTTTTATGGCACCAAAAAACTGGCATTGTCGAGTAAAACTAATCGATTTTCTGTCATAATTTAATAAATAACGCCTCACTGACGTTTCGTGTGTTGATACGAACGACCTAGGTTTATTTGAACGTATTATTTCGCGCTGAAGTTTTTATAGAATATTACACTGAAAAGTTTTTGATTAAACTTTAAAATATTGTCACTTTTATGACATCGTATAACATCAGCCGAAGCTTCATTAATAATAACTTATATTCGTCATAAATTATTCTATTTTTTAGTCAGTTTGAGTAGAATTTTTCCTCCGCCCTCATAATGTTTGTCACCAGCCAATATGCTTACATATTCTCAGGTCAAACCATAATTGTATATTTTTTTCTAAATATGCTCTAGAAAATATTCCTATATCATGATATTCTCAAGAACTTCGGTTTATCACCTTATTTTTACGAAAGATAATTTCTAGTTCGAGCGAGAAGGTGTCTTCTCAACAAAGTCCGATATTAACAGGGCTTGAATGACTATAATATGAATCACGCACACCTTAGTGCATGCCAATCAAGGTTATTTTCCGTGCTAGTTCCCAAATCAATAAGATAACAATATGGCATCTTGATGTTCCATATCAAATCAGTATTGAATTTACTCTGTGATTGGTATAGTCTTCTAGGTCTATAACGTCATACTCTGATTGATATGAAGAGAATGCAGGTTAGGTTGAGACTGTTTCGATGTGTTTAAAGTACGGAACTTACCCACTTCCATTGTTACGTATTCCATATTAAAGTTATGAAATTTTTCAAATATGATCAGTTTTTCAACGTCTTATTAGGAATAATGTGATCGAAAAGGATACCGCTTGTTCAATTGTATGATCCATATAAAACCAAATGTAATCTGGTGTGGGTCACGCCATTTATTATTGACGCCCTATCAAAAAAAAAATACCGATAGTCTTTTACGTGTTTGTGCATTCAAATTCCGTATTAAATTAACGTTGCCGTTTCACGTATTATTTAAACATGTTATTTGTTTGTTTAATCTCAAGAGAATGACAGTATTTGGCGTTTCTCTCCCACAAAGGTATAGAAAAGATATCTATCTACCGTGTCTCAAATACAACCAATTTTTGTCTATTACCGAAGTTTTTAATCGTTAAAGACAGTTTAATCTCACAGAGGAAGCCATACAAATATGCGTGCTAAAAAAACTTTCATATATGAGAATACATTATGTAACCTAAATCCCTCTAACACATTTAATGTATTTGATTGACTAATTTGTCTTCAAGTCTTGCTTTCTAATCTATGGTATTATTTATATTTTGTTTTGTGTAATAAACAAATAACTCATTTTTTTGTACGTATTATATAACCTGTCTACTATGTAGTATTAGTCTGGTATATAGATCTGAAAAATGTGAAGATTTATCCTAAAAACTAGTTATTTGCAAGGAGTGCAAAAACACTCTGTATATATTCTGTATTTTTTTAATTTAAAAAATAAATTGACGTGAAATCAATTCGAAAATAGCATACCTAAGCAAACCACCATATTTCATATTTACCAGCTAATGATTGTTACGAATTGAGCAATTTGATTTGGTTTGATAACAATGTTGCAAATGATAACAACTCAATAAATAAACATCTTTAAAAGAAATCAATTAATATCTTATCAATAATCGAGTTTTATGCACGATACAGTACTTAAAAAAAAGTACCCAATAAAATGAACTAAAATGTGATTATTTATATCTTATCTTGTAATCAATTGTACACTTATTATTGTGGCTTCAATAAAACTGGGTTAATTTAAAATTATTTGTGTAATTAACATTTTTATTGATCAGTTCTTATTACGTGAAATTTAAAACATATTCAACCAACCGTGCCATGGAATTTTACATTGTAAAGCAAATACGAATTTAATTTGTTTTGATACATATTTAAATATTGTTCGAGAGGTTAATATTTATTTTTTGTTGCGTAAAATACGGTCAGATTAAGGAAATAGCTGAAGGAAAACCCTTTTTTCCTAATAGGACTCAGTTCATACGGGTGTAAAATTTGGTTTTAGCCATCCGTATAAGAAGTTACCGTGTATAATGTAACATATTTTTTTTGAGCTCGATATATATATATAGTAAGATTCTCATTTTTAAGTACATTCTGTCGAATTAAAACGAATGTAATGAAGAAAACATCTTCATATGTGTGGGGAGAAATATGTATACCTTCCTACATAGAGAGGAGCGACTCGACGACAACGACAGCAGGTGACCAATCACAACCGTTGCTGTCATTGGTCGTTGCTTTGCTGTAATTGGTCACTTGCTGTGGTCGTCGTCGACTCTCTCTATGTGTAGAAGGCATTATTTTAAACAATTCAACACGATTTGTATCTAGTGAAACAAATGGATCCAGTTCAACGGAGACATTGAATCCGGATAATAGTTTTCACTTCATGTGTTACTTAAATCATATAATAAATGATTCCGGGGTATTGGAAGGAAGTCTCACAGTTTTAACATATCATATTCTTTAGATTACATTCACTCCAGTACTCAATGAATCCTGAATATATCTCACATATGTCGGTATTAGCAAAATGACAGTTTAAATATTATATATTAGCAAGTATTTTATGGTTGCAAGTTTTACATACAGACAGCTTGGGAAAAAATGGCAATAGTATAAACTATAACGTTTATTATGCGCCTCGCCTGCTTCAAAGGTTGAACACAAGTACACATAAGAAGTGAACACTTAATTTTACAGATATTTTTGTTAGTCTTTATCGATTAGAACTCCGTTTTGAAAATCCCGAATACTTTTTTTTATAAAGAACGAATCACACCGTGGTTTACTCGCAAAAGACTCTCCAATGATTTTATCGTCACTATTAACCGTATAGAATATACCACTATAACGTGACAAAATCTTTAGCACGTATTGGGATTGTCAACAGTCCAGTGTGTAAATGCGGAAAGGAAAATTAAGATATAAATCACATTGTTTGGCAGTGTAATTTCTGTGACACGCAAAGATTGGGCCTATTAAAAAGCTTATTCAGACTTAAGTTTCAATTGCCTCTGTCAATGAAAGTTTTGTTACAGTCATCACATATTGCTTCATGTATATGTATGTAGGTTTTTAAATTTTTAAACTAAGATTAAGATTTAAATATTAATGTAAATTATGTACTTTATTTGTTATTAAAATATGTCAACTGTTAAGCCAAAATAAACCTTTCATAAGTTTTCAGCTGGGTTAAATAAATAACGAAAAATATTCTACACATTAAAGAAAGAAAACAACATATTTTTCTTGGATGTGTTGAAAATTTGATAGAGAATCCTGAAGGCGTCTTGTGGTAGTCATATGTATCACGGCGTACATGCCAGGAAGTAATTTTCAAAACCTGTGGTCGCTTTTTAAACAGATATAAAAATTTTGAAATGTGTATTCATCAGTGAATATAATACATTTTTTACTGCCTCTCTAGTTAGAATTTTTTGCAAGTTATTTCTTTATGTAACTCGCGTTTTTTGTCCGAAATTTGATTCTCACATACAATACGTATGGAGCATGGAAATATTCAATGCCATTCTTTTGTAAATATCCTATGTATTTGACTTACAAAAGAATTTCTAACGATTTTTCATTTTCTTTTTAGGGTAACCCTTATCATTTCATATTCAGTTATCTCTTCAGCCTTCCCATTTCTACAAATCATTGTTAAGCATAATTTACATAAATCACACTACGAGTCAACCCATTCCTACATGGCTGCCCCCAATGGTGTGTGGTATTTTCTTTCTCATAAAGGGAATTACGAACGTAATGTGTCTCCTTAAAAATAACGTACACTTTCCAATAGAAATTATAATAGACTGATTGACATAGATAACATTTTAAAGGGAATACCTCCCGAACACTCTGCTCGTTTAAAACCCAAATGTCACGCAATTGGTGCAAATTTGTTTCACAAAATTTTATGCAACGTAGTCACCAATCCGGGAAAATTTGATATCATTAAATAGAGAAAAGATAAAAGTTTATACATATATTCAACTAATTTATTTTGACTCGTATTTTCGAAAAATACAACCTTTTTAAAAACGCACTCTTACATAATGCTTAGCGGTAGTCGACATTATAATGCGTAAATTTAATTGTTAATATTTTGAGTTAAGCTGCAACATATTTTTTTCTATTGTCCTCTCAAAATTTCCCGGCCATTTAAGAGAAACATTTATTACAGAGGCTTTTGTAGTTTTTTTTTTTGCGTGAGTTACATCTTTTTTCCTTTCCATACTCGATATAGCAATCAAAGTATAGTTAAAACTGATTTATACACATATTAGAAAGAAAGAATCGGAAAGCAACGATGACCTTTAGACATGAATATATTTAATTACTGTGTGTATATTATTTATAATGAAAGAAGTACATTTGAAAAATAATGCTATTATGTATTAGAATTCTATTATAATAAGAAAATGTGTGCTGACAATAATTTTATGTTTATTTTAAATGCGTTTTTAGGAGCAAAGTAAATTATGTCCCCAATCCCCGAAATGACGACAAAAGGGGGCCTGTTTTTACATATAATGGCCTTGTCATTTTTATTAGGATTAATTCCTATCCTAATTATTAAAAAAAAAAAAAATGTCCAGTAGACTGTTCTTAAATGAGTGACTAGCTGTCATTAGTAATAATTGTTTTTATTAAAAGACAACATCTAGTGCCATCTGATTAAAGTTAAATAGCATCTCGGCTTAGTCTTTACATTTCGCCTTAATATTGCGAATTTTAATTGAGAGAATATGTACTTTCGAGATATAATAATGTTATGAAATTGTTGATACAAAAATAATTGTATAATTCTTTTATCTTATCATTACACATCAATAAATTATTTAAACTTTATTAATTCCAATAGTTATATTGTCATCGCGGTGGATGATTAGGAAGCAAAGGCGGTTCGGTGCCGGAGATTGCGGATTCGAGTTCCAAAATTAAGAATAAAAATACAAGAATTTAATACAGTGGCTTAAACTATTGACTACCAACCGAAAATCACTATCCACATAAAGCAATCTTTTATTACAAATCTTCATATTAAGGACATTTGTAGTCTAGTTAGTGTCTTAAGTAAAATATAATTAGTATATTTGGTTGTTTCGCTTTTAATCCTTTGGCGTAGATAGCTGACCTTCTTCCATGCTTCTCTTCTATTATCATCATTCATGAAGAATTGTGGAATTTTTGGATAACAATTCTAAAAAGCTCAACAACCAATGTATTGCAGATCAGATCTGTGATAAAATATTTTATATACATTTATAGTGTATCACAAAATGAGCTGATATTTTAAATTTGCCACAGTTATTAAAGCGTTTTTTTACAATTTCTACGGGTTGATCGATTGAGTACTTTTCCATAGTTTAACCTTTACGTGTACTAACGACAGCAAATAATAATATCTACTCTAATTTTGCCGCAAGCGGAAGACTTAAAATGTCCATTTATACAATTTATCCATTAACACAATACAATTTAACACAATCCACGTAATAGATGCACTACATCTGCATTATTATCCTACCCACACTGTCAGAATTCAACAAATCAAAACAACAATATTAAACAAGGACATTACGACGTTATATCAAACGGTTCAAGTTTAAATGCTTAAAATGTGATGTCAGCGATGTGTTGGCTTATAATTGTAATGTTAAGGAAGGTTACATTACCATTCTTATGAAATAATCGCAATCCGCTGCAATTTGCAGTAATTCGCCTTATGAAATTGTGTCAAATATAAATTAAGATAAGTTGAGAATTTAATAAATTTATTAGCCCACGAAATTCGTTCATTGTGTATATATGGTGCTTTTTATATGCAATTAGTCTTCAATTTACGACAAAGTTACACTTCACCAGTTTGTTCGTAAGTCGATATAACAATATATAATTAACATTCAACATTCACAATTTTTTATCTTTCCCACTAATTTTGATATCGTCAGTGTAAAAAGTTGCAAAGCCGGCTCAAGGTACTGGTAAAATAGGCAGTTACTCGGAGCATCATGTGCTTATGGGTGCCATCAAGGATACTTCAAAAGAAAGAGTGAAGTGGAAATAAATAAAATATTGTTTCAATCTGACGTTTTTAAGATAGAGGTTCAATTAGTGTAAATTCAAGCGGAGTTTATTATCGTAATTGGCAATACTGCACGAGACGTTTTTAGCTAGTAAGCTCGATCTATATTTTTAGTTATATTTTACTAAAATATGTATAATTATACTTAAAAGGGGCGCCAAAATTGCTCAGATAGCTATTATAGGGCCGGCACTGAGTATTCGTAAACTGAGGCAGACATATGTTGAAAACTATAGTAATTATTTATGAATACAATTACAAGAAAACGATTTAAAAACAATTGAAATTTACTGTAAACATTAATTTATTGATAATATCTATTTACTACCCATGCAAGCTATTCTCAACGACCAATTTACCTTACGACTCAAATAGTCTATTAGTGTATCCAATATTAGAATACTTTCCATCAAGAATCACCCATCGTATGAGTATTTTATTATTATTAATTAAAATGAGTGCAAGTAAATTAAAAATGACTTGATTATAAGAAGCCTTTGGAAAAGAAATCTATATATATAGCAAGAATATACTGGAGACGTCTTAAAAATTTGGTCAACCTCTTGAGTAAATTTCCTACGTACTAAGACAAATGGTAGAAAAACTGTCACTTTCGAAACAATTACGAGATTAGAACTCATGATAAACGATTCAGGAACACGCGCGCTATGCATTGAACCACGGCGAGAGACGTAAGATATGTTTGTGGGCAACAACTTTTATATTAAATTAAGTCTTATATTTCTTCATAGTTATTTTGTTATAATTTCGAAAAATTTGTATCTATAAAACATTGTAAAAAATAATTATAAAACAAGATTGAAAGTTTTTAGTCAGTTTGGAAGTTTTTAATCTATTCTTGCGTTGATAGGAATCTTATAATAACCACCACAATGTAGCGTAAAATCCTTCAAGTTGGATACTGTATCTAATAACTACGATAGACTTACAAAGTTCCACATAGAAATTAATATTTATTACCACAGACAAAATTAAATTAGGATTTTTGCTTCAGAGCTTTCAAAACTCGGAAATAGACCGAAAACTTACGTAAAGAAAAAAGATCAATAGTGTTTTGAAAGTCACATTTTTGTGGTTTAGTCTAATTTATAATATAAACGAATCCCACAAGTAATTTTGTATATTTTTTAAATTGTATAACTTCATCGTTATTATTATCAACAGTCTTCAACTAGCTTGGTCTTATGGAATCTCCTACTCGCTTACGTGACGAATTGCAAGATGCCGACAACATCTTATGGGAGTGACCAGTGCCTCGCCGTGACCAAGAGGCGCCCCTGTAGAAAGAGATTTTTTAATATTGTCACTGTTTCCACTCGTGCATATTTTGTAAAAGTATTTATATAAATAACGTATAAATTTAAAGTATATTTATTTTAATTATACAAATATCATTGCACGTATAAAATACTGGCGAGCTTATTTATTTTTCTTATAAAAAAGACGCCCGTCAAAATCAGGCGCCATTGTGCGGGACACAATTTGGACATTGGACATTAGCACATTTCTTAACGAAGCTAGATATTAACGGGGCTTAGTTAGTTAGAATAGGAATGACGCGCACTGTTATGGACGCTAAGAAGCTACTCCTGGCACTCCGAAGAGCGCGTCACATTCGTTACGCCAAGCTATACGCCCGTGATGTGATACGTGACAAACGGTGAAGGGGAGTCTTCATTTATCAAGTGCTTCAATAAATTTGGTTTTTTTCTTAGTTCAATGTATATATGTGGAAATATAATTTGTTTCGTCGAAAGAACGTTCTATGGGATGTCGTCACCTGAGTTTATTGATTCACCGAGACATGAACGAATCCATTCGTTCCATTTTTTTACATCTTCGTGTTATGCCGAACATATTCTTGTGTCAATTAATATTATTGGACCTTGCTTAAGTTGAAGGTCAGTATATTCGCATACTACACACTGGAGCAATGAACCGATTGATCGGCATGAATGTAAGATTATAAGAGATTATCACAATACATAATGAATAAATTTGTGCTTATATTGGATGTTACAAATGAAACCATAGTAAAGTAAACTGAAGTTATTCTTATCCATTACATATAAGTTAGACACAAAAAATGTTAGAAATTCCATATTATGAATTTCATGCCTATTAATTTTGTTAATATGTAATTTTATTGTAACTCATAAAAATAAGTTTGTATTCAATTTGTCTATAAATTGATTAAGATAATCTACAGTAACCACCTACAACACCGCGTGTATTAAATTCTGTAACCTCTGAATATACTTCAAAATTCAGAACTAACCACCAGTAGTCATGCAAGTACAGAGGGCAATCATTATGATTAACGAAATCGCTTTGATTATTTATACTTTTCACTTGAGTGAGGTGAGTTTAGATTAATACCATTTTATATATTTTAAAAATATAAAATGTCTAACTTTTTTGACCGACTTGCTTTCTTTCCTTTCAAATCCTGTCCTTATTTTTTATTATATTACACAATATTTACTTTTTTCATACGTATAATACCTTTTTTACTGATATAAGTGATATAACGAATGTCTAAAATCTATAATTTGTAGTATCCGTAGCATAAAAAATAATATGATGAAAGGGCTATAAACGAAGCTTTTATATAGCCATTATATTGAACACAGTCATAATGATGTTTTTTTTTACCATGTTCGTTCCTAAGGTGGAGCATATGGATCTATACATTGTGAAGATATCCACTTCGATAGTGTAGTACATATATGGATCTATGCAATGTGAAGACGTCTTGACAGATTATTTTTCACGAGAATCGTTTGTCAGGCAACTACTCAACCCAATGGGCATTAATTTCTGATGTATATATAAATATAATTGTTTCGTTTATATTTTAAGCATCTTCAACTTTCTTTCAAGAGCGCAACATCGTGGAAAATATGACATGTGTAGATTTAACCGGTCGACTATTTTGATCGCTGAAAGCATGTGGATTTATGTAGTCAAAGTTTTCTCAAGCACTTGTTAAACCAAATGGGCCTAGAAGTTGGCAACTGGACATGAGTTAGTCTGGCCGGTCGCTTTTAGACGGTTGCGTCATTCCCGCCGCTGACACTCGTGCGGCGTCCCGATGCCGTTAAAAACGACGCTCCTACAAGCGTCGCGGCGCCGGTGTTGCTAGATTTTGAAAAAAAAAATTTACGACTATTGACCATGATTTAAGATGAATTTTGCGGGTGTTAAAAATTAAACTTTCGGCCCGTATTTATTTTATAATTTTTGTCGTTTCAAAATTACATTTCCCCACCTAATTAGAAAATAAGCCGTACAATGTTATTTCATTGTAAACGTATCATATATTTTTTTTACCATGCTTATTCGGAAAATGTAGAGCATATTGATATCAGCAGTGTATAGTGACCAAATCAGAAATGAAAGTATACGAATTATCTCATTGTAAAAATTAATTCTGACAGATTTTATTTTCACGAGAATTGATTATTAACAAATATCTCGACCCTCTTGGCATTAATTTGTAACATTACTATCATAAAAGTCGGAATTAATAATTATATAAATTGTATATAATGTAATTTTAATTAATATAAGCTTGATAGGATAACATTAAAAATATTATATGACTCTAATACCAAAGGAGTCAAACAACTATTTGATTTAGTTTTTATTAAACTTTTAGGAACATAGTATTTTAAGTTTTGAAAAAAATAAAAGTTCTTTTTTTTCTGTACATAATGTAAATATTCAATATATTAACACTTAACCTGGGGGCTACTTTTAGCAAATTCGCAAAATACGCTTAACGTTTGCGAAAATAAACATATTCACTAAAGTACTTTAAATATTTCAATATTTTTTGTTAATTGTACTAAAAATTCTATGCGGAGCCAATTTATCAATATCTCAGAATTATACAATATTATTGTCACAGCTTATATAACTATCACTTAAAACTAAGATATCGCTAATTTTTAATGTTTAAGAAAAAATGTAATATATAAATATAAAATCCTCATTGGCATAAATAAACTCATTTAAAACTTACAAAAGTATTTAAAATATTTTACCGAAACTGAAAAAAAAAGTATACTAAGCCAAGGAAGACAATTTGGTCCAAAATGATACGCTGGGATAGAATAAGCTTAACGCACTTGTAAATTGATATGAGGACTGGCGACATTTATGAAGTATAGAGCGAGAAAGTTTTCTGGCTGTCTTATCAACATGTATTAAGAGTATTTGACTACAGTTGGCTGTCAAACTATTTGAAATATGAGGGACGGAACGTTCTGAGTCTGGCAGATAACCGCTGGAGTACACAATAACGTAATATTACGGTTCCCGCAGGCCAAGTGCTAGTATTTATAATATCTATTATATATTCAGCGGTTTTGTTATAAAATAAATTATTACAATTTTTTAACGTTTATAAATAAAAATTTAAATTAATTTACTCAATATAATTATAAAAAATAATAATGAATGTTAATAAGATTATTTTTTAGTGTTATCTGGCAAGACACTGTTACTTTAGTAACCGTGTACAAGCGTTGCGACGTCCACACGCCAAGATCAATTTTTCTCGAGCTTTTAAATGACATGCAGCCAACTGATGTGAAGCAAAGTCAGAAAGTTTGCACGGACTCCCAACATTTTCCATGCATACTGTCCAGCGCTATATCGCATGTAAATTTATTTAAAATACATTTTCTCACATAGAATTTTAATAAGGATATGAATATAATCTACATCACTTCGTTTATAAAGCAGTTTGATGCCTTCAAGATTAAATTATTTTATAAGATAATACAAATATCTACTACTCAATACATATCTCTTCTCTATTAAGTACGGTATCCGAAGTAACCAAGAGGGTAGCGTTCGTCCTTTTGAGCCGTAGATTGCCGGTTAAAATCCAAAGATGCAGGACTGGATCAATGGCTTCAGCAATTGGCTAGCAACCAGAACAAAAAAAACTGTCAAAATCTTTACATCTAAGTCTACAGTAACACTATTTTATACACTGTGCATATCTATAAAATTAATTTTTAGGGTGATACTTCAATACTTTTTAATTGTTAATGCCGGATGAAATTGTTAAAAATTTTGTGAAGAGCCATCGTTAATGCTCGGGCGAAATCGGATACATTCGGAATCTAGTAAATCTGATAGAGTTATGAAAACAACTATCGAATTCTATCCTTCACTATGAATAATTTCGATGAAATACGAATATATTTTTATGCATACAGCAATTTGATTTATAAATTAGCTTATCTTCAAGGCTAATCTGTATATAAACATTTAAATTTCAATATTAGTATTATTTTATTGAACGCATTATAATAAACATACTGATATTCGTGTATATTTTTTTTTTTGTAGATTTATTGAGTAAATTTGAAAAGGATATAAAATAAATAAATTTATTAATTAGTCCATTTTAATTAAATACATTGTGAAAGAACTGATCTACAATATAATATAGAGAGTATGTTTGTTTGTTGAATATTCTATACGTATAATGGCGAAAGAACAAAGCCTGCGTATAATAAATACAAAGTCTAATTTCGAAGCTATATTTCACGCATTTGGCTACGTACAAGACAATTTAAAATCGGAGGAAATACGCTTTCCCTGTTGTAATGGTATTTACTAGTTGCAAATGAAATTGGAGAAGTTATCTGTCACCAGCTAGTTGTATTTAAATAGTTTGTAAGACTATTCTCGCAACACTGTCAATTTCTGCTATCTTTCATTTAAATTTGATTTGATGCTAAGCACCTCAGAAGGGGGCTTAACTATATTGCAACTATTATAAATATCAAATCAAACTTCTTGTTTTTGGATCTAGCCTTTAGCGTGTAAAATTCCTACGATTTAATAAACTTTATGAATCGAGTTTGATTGATAAAATACAATAACAAAAACCTCTCAAAATATATCCTTACAATATGGTCATCTTTATATTATATTATACTGTTCAGATTTATACTCTTCACTTTCGTAGCGGATATGGTTATAAATACAATTCATTATACAATGTGTGCATTCATTTGTATCGTAATTACAATATATACATGTAATATGTCACGTGCAATGAAGTCATACTTAGGCGTTCTGCATGTAATTATTCTACGACGTAATAAACATTATCTATCTGCTTACGCTTGTTACAATATTATGCATACTAATACAGCTGATATTCTTTAGGCTTACGATCTCAAACCAGTGATTGCCCAACACCTGTTTACGGACAATGACTTTTTAGTTCGTATATCCATTGTAACCCACTATGAACTGACCGTTGGTTCAACGGCCACACTAAATATTGTTTTATTATTATCTATATATAGATGTATTACGCAGCTCAGTCAGCGGTAGATTAAAACTCATTCTCTATTGAAATAAATTTGATTCATTCTTTTGATACAAATTTATTTCAATACTTGGCTGATGTGTACAATGTTTTTAGTCTTTTATAGATAATTTTAAACGTTAGACGTAACACAGTTTATTTATAAATAATAATTAGCATGTCATGTAAAAGTTTCACGTAGCTATTATATACCGTTTGGGAGAAAATTTTGTGACAGACAGACATACAAATATATTTTTTTGTTTTAAACCATAGATTTCACTATCAAATGTGCTAAAATTGCTATCTGTTTTAAGCGTCTCAATATTGAGCGATATTATAATATTATTCCGTAATATTTACTACAGTAACTGAATTAATAGGCACACGCGTTTGTAAATCACTGAACCATAAAAATCGTGGGTACATTTTATGTAGCTATCAACAATTAATAGTAAATGTGTATTTCAGTGTAGCATGTAAAATGAATTGTGCGATTGGTTGACAACCGACTCTCGTGAAAATGTATCAATACAAAAAAAAATCATTTGCTCTATATACATCGAAGTGGATACGGTGTACAAGGCTATGTAAATTTAAATAATATATGACGACACATGTTGCATATTCATATTAAAAATTATGAAACTAACTTCTGATTCGTGATTTTTATACTTATATATCGTTTGTGTCCATGCCAATTATGATACCGAAAAGTAAAATCTTGGTCATATAATTATAACAATTAATCCTATTCATATATATAATAGCATCCATCTGAGCTCGCTCTCACCTAGGTGGAAGATAGCAATATCCGAGGCAATCTCGTTAAACATCACCATTGCTCTCCGCATTGGCATGGCTAGTGGCAGGAGAGTCCTGCATTTAGGAATGAAAAACAGCTGATATTCTCGATTTCTTAGGAGACTAGTGAGATTTTACTGTAAATGAAAACATTTTTTTTTTATTACGACTTGACAATGAACCCAATAAAATGAATCGACATGAAATATTATATTTTAAAACTTATTTTTAATGCAGTGTAATATAATAAAAGTAGAATTTATTTTGTATAATATTATAATATGTATTATCTTTTTAATATAAGATGATACATGCGTGGGTGTGATCGCACTGTGAGGTTTATGGTTGTATGATGTGATGATGGATACGTCTATATATCTGACCTCTCTGACATCACCAGCAACTATTGACCTCGAAGCGTGTCTACTGACGAGGCACAGTACTGTGACTCTACTGGTCCGCTGTTACTTGTGGGCGATTTTTTTCTGCATTTTTAAATGTAACTTCTGTCGTGGTTTTGTTTTGACTACAAGGTCGCCTTTCGTCATAACTCAAAATAAAATTTAAAAAACGAGTATCTCTGGACGTGAAAAAAATTATCTGCAAGCTATTATTAACGTGTACGAACACTGTATTGTGTCTCCCATACATACGTTTAGTATTCTTCATACAGTATATCCCAAAATTAAATGACAGTTTAAATTTTGCCGTCTTTTAAAAAAAAAATCCCCAATAAAGTAAGTCAGTTAACATACAATACACTCGATTCTTTCTTTACGCGGAGGATACGTTCCAAACGACACTGTGCAAAAAAGATATGGTGCTCATATAAAATGGTTTATAGTCTCCATCAAATATACTTTATTTTTACTTGGAAATAGTTAATTTACAAATCATATATGTCTCCTCGGTAGCGTAGTTGGTAGCGTGCGCGCCTAGCGGTCCGAAGAATGCGGGCTCGATTCATCATCTGTCGGATTTTAAGAATCCGAAAATGCAGGACTGGATGCCCATTAGCTTGAGTATTTGTCGGACAAACATCTGTCAAGACGTCTTCACATTGCGGAAATCCATATAGACCCCTTTCAGAGTGGATATCTTCACACTGTGTAGGTCCATCTGCTCCATGTTGGGTGCGAACATGGTATATAAAAAAAATATATATGTATTACTTTCATGATTATATACCAAATAGCATACATATTTAGTCATTTGGTGTAACTACTCCACAATAAACGAGCCTGTTTATTGTAGTTTTTTGTTGACAGTTCATTATAATATAGTAATTTTTTCGTTGCTTGAATAATTGAACCTGTACCATATTGTTCTAATTCGTATACAATATATATGAATGTTCACTGGCTATATTATGATTTTGTTGTATAAATTACACTTTGATCAAGTGAGATTTTTAAATTTAAACATTGTGAAGATCCATAGGCATATCGATCTACATAATGTGAAAATACCTACTCCGAAATTGGAGTATATGAAACTCCGCACTGTAATGACTTCTTGACAGATTACTTTTCACTAGAACTGTTTGTTATGCAAGTTGCTCAACACAATGGGTATCCAGTCCTGGATTTTTTTAAATCCGACAGATGGGGAATCGAATCCGCATTCCCCGAATTGCTAAGAGCGCACGCTACCAACTATTCGAAAATTAGTTGAATTTTTAAATTTGCCGTCGGTTTTTTGTTAAATTTTTCACCATTATAAAAGTGAACTTTTACAATTTGTATGCGTTGTTTGATTGTGTACCTTTACCTCATTTAACCCCAACGCTTACTAATGACTGCAAACAAAAATGCTTCTTCTGGTTTTGTCGGAAAAAAATACACAACTTTAAAATGTCTGTTGATTTTTGGACACTCTTTACGTATATAATTATACTCATGAACTCGATAGCTATCTTTTATGGTTTATAGTTCCTTGATCTCTCGTAAGATTATGCGAGCGTTAAGCTTATATAATAAACTATTCACCTCATATGTTTAGGTAGAAGGTGGCCGAGAGATAAGCATGCATGCTTCGCACTCAGAGGTTACAAATTCGAATCCAATAGCTAGTAGAATTTTATCATGCGAGTATTTAAAACAATTTAATGTGACCTTGAGAAACTATGTAGAGTTGTGTCTCTTCACCCTTTTTCTTTCGCACGTATATGTAATAATGATGCCCGCAGTAATACGACTGCACCCGAATATACATTAAAAGATTCGATCAATCATTTGAATTGTATGCGTCCGATAATTTGTTTAGCTGTATGTTGTTTGGGTTCGCGGTGACGGATAATTTTTATATTTGTTATCGAGGAAAATGTGTCATCGTATAATTATTAATATAATACATGTTGTTTAATATTCTCGACATACGTACTAGTAAACTTAAATGTTCAAAAATTTATTACAAAATATATTCAATGCATTGTATTTACATGTTAGTCATTATTACAAATAATGGTTTGTATGGAATTTTTGAACAATTAAAAAGCTTTTAATCCAGAATTGATCAATCATTCTCGAGGATTAAGGTTAGAAATCAAAACTTATATCAAAGTAGAAATAAGCGTAGAGGTGAGTGCGCGCGCCTAACAATCCGAGGAACGCGAGTTCGATTCTTACAACTGCCGGATTTTTCACAATTGAAAAAAGCAGGAGTGGATCCCCATTGGGTTGAGCAATTGTCTGTTAAAAAATTCTCGTGATAAATAATCTGTCAAGACGTCTTCACATTACGAAGATCTATATACTCCACTTTCGGAGTGAATATCTTCACACTGTGTAAATCCACATGCTCCACTTTCGGAGCCAACATCTCATTATAAAATACTTGGTAATAGGTTTTAACTAACTATACTCTTACTTTTACAACATTATAAATATATATATATACATTGTTAATATTGTTATAATACTAGTAATAAACAAAATATTGTCGATAGTTATATCGGCCAATACGCATATTTTAACTCATAATTGTCGGCACAACCTTTTGTTGATAATTAGCTAAGTAAAATATAATATCAATATGCTCACCACTTTGGGAGCGAACATGGTATAAAAAGAAAGAAGAAGAAGATGTAAATTTTTTGGTTAACATGTAGTTATATATACAGCCTAAACATGTATATAAGCGAAACTCGAGTTGCAAATAATCATGTCAATAAATTCCACGTGGGAGTTCGTTTAACGAGTCTTAATTTTTAGGACTGAAAATGAAGATACACTATCCCACGTGTATAAATTTATTCATAACTTCCATTTTGCATCATAAAAACTTCCAAATATTAACTCAAGGTATGCCTATTTTTTTAAATCCATGAATATATATATACGTTGATGTAAATATGTAATACACAAAAGGAGACAACCAGTTTGAATCCAGACCATTGGACATCCTAGTTCTAAAGCCTTGGTCTTATATAACAGAATCCCCATTTGTTTATAAATGATATTTAGTTTTTTATGTTGTTGGTCAGCAGTGATTAATTGCATACAGGTTTAGCGTAGTTCTAAATTCCATTCACGCTCGAACAAGTTGTCATTGTGGTGTAAAAGTACGATGCATTGTTGTATTGGATACTATGTAATGAAATTCACGTACATTATAAATAACCTACTATTACAATTACGCATAATTAATTTCTGTGAGGAAATAAATGCAGGATGTATTTGGTGACTAGCATGTGTAATAATTATTGCTCATGACAAAGCAATAACTCGTATACTAAATACAAAAATAAACTCTCTGTTTCCTCTCTCTATTCCGTATTTTTTAAAATGCCAGCACCAAAAAATGATAGTTTAATAATGACATTAAAAATGTATGGAATTTGTTGTAATAATAGTGATTAAAGTGAGTTTTTTCGTCTTCTGTAAAACTTGTGTCATTTGGTATACGAGCTATTGCTTTGTGATGAGTGTCATACGTGAACGTGTATATGTTTTTATAGATAGATAAATATATATGCTATCAGGACATATTAGGTAATGCGATGTGCTATACATACTATATTTTTCCAAACATATGTTGCTTGCTATGATGTAATAATTTATAAACACACACACCCGTAGAGAGGACACACATAAACACACACACAAACACACACAGAGGCACACATAGAGAGGTAACATGTATACGAACATAAACACCCACTCACATAGAATTTTTATAATTTTATTTAGACAGTATTAGTATCAGCTACTAGATTAAGGCCCTGCCCTAGTCATCTATATAAACTATATTAACAATTTATATTTTAAATGATATGAATATTCTCGTATGTTTCAGAGTTATAGAATTCGAGTTGTAGTGTGATACATATGCTTTGATGTTATGCAATAATAAAGTACGTTTGTGTACATAAACAGTAAATGTGTAACTGAAAGGCCTATTGCACTACACAATTTTAGGGCACTCTTCTCCTTACTAAGTGCGGTGTAATAAGTCTTAGGCACTTAAATCACACACAAGAGACCACGCCCACTCTGCTGTAAGAGCACTTAATATTGTGTAGTGTATCAGGCCTTTAAACAATGCAATATCATTCGTTGAATATCTTGTGCTAGTAGAAGCTGTTCGTTTTTTAGTAGATCGTAGATGGAAGAGAATAAAATTCGAAATTATGGGGATTTAGAAAAAATGGCTAGAAATATTGATTATTTTGTGTACTGTATGGTTTTAAGTGGTTCGCTTAGAAATTAGAAATTTAATTTAGTCGAAAATAAACAATATTATCCTTGAAAAATACGTCGTCAATTTAAAAAAAAATCTCGTGAATTTGTATTTAAGTTTTAATATTTTTAACGTTCAAAGACAATTCAATGTTAGTTTCTATTCTTTAAAATATGCCACTCGCTTTTCTTTCGACGGTCGACGAAGAAAATTATTATTTTCCAACTGACCCGACGGAAAATAGCGTGTACAATAGTTGAAATGACAGCCTCAATTTTTATTTGACAAGTACGCCAGAAAAACAATCACGGCGGGCGTAATCCGTGGAAAAAGATTTATATATTTCATTCATTATGAATTTAATTTGAAAAGTGGAATAATAAAAATATTCTGTGGAAGCCCTTGAAACTGACGTATTGAAAATGGGTTAGCAAAACGAACTATAATACGGAAATCGTCAAACTTTTGGTCACGAAAGGTACAATACAAAATACAAAAAATACCTGGACAGCATTACAAGTTATAAATAATTATTTCATTTCATTTATTTGTTTTGTGTGTTGGGAATATTACAACCTACAGTTAAATGTATTTACAAATGGGCATAAAAATAATTTTAAAGTTTAGACATGTGAAAGGTTAAAAACATTAAAAAAAAAGTGTAAGCTAAATATATAAATTAGTCTCCCTAGTACCGTAGTTGGTAGCGTGCGCGATCCGGGGAGTGCGGGTTCGATTCCCCATCTGTCTGATTTTAAAAATCCAACACTGGATCGGGCTCACCCATTGGGTTGAGTTATTGTCTGACAAATAATTCTCGTGAAAAATAATCTGTTAAATCGTCTTCACATTGCGGAAGTCCACTGTGTATATCATAACATGGTATAAATATATATATATATAAATATAAATAAATAAAACCCAGGAAGAGAACGTAGCGGTAGATAGAAGCAAAGAAAGGATTCGAAAAAGAAAAAAGGGCTATATTCGATTCGATAAAATCCTTCTAAACTCCATCTCACCCAGCTGGAAAATATTATAAGGGGTATAAATAAAAAACAATGATACTACGAACAAAAAAGTAGATAAAGAATTCGAGGAGGAAAAAACATAGATAGCTTGAATAACGCGTTTAATTAATTTTATATGTATATATATAAAACAATTTTTTTTCACTCAGGTATCAATAAGTGAGGAAAATTCATTTGATACAATCGAATCTTGTGTTAGAATTACTATAACTACGTTACTTGTTACCTTGTGTTGAATCTTGTGTTAGAATTACTATAACTCCATTAGTTTTTCTGTTTGGAATAAAACAATGTGAAGTGTTTAAGGTTTGTTTTAATTTGAGGATATAAGACTGGATGGAGGCTGGATTCAGCTGTTGGATGACAACTAATTCTGGTAGAAATGATATCTATAAGTCTTTAAATTGCAGAGATCAATCTAATATATTTAAAATTCTGAATTATTTAAAACTGGTAAACTTCCATATGTGAACATATGGAAGTTT
>JAGVSQ010004053.1:0-20183 GCA_022683975.1 Rhyacophila evoluta
CGCTCACTGCCCACATATAATGTAGCCTGAAGATGCCCAAAGGCGAAACCCGGGTTGCTAGCAGTGATCTCACATATGGAAGCTTACCAGTTTTAAATAATTTATATACCAAAAGTTTTAATGAATTCTATTTTATATAATTTCATACTTACATATTTCTAAATCAGTTCTCCCATCACATTATCGATTAATCAACGAAGAACAATGTTAAAATTTATAAATATACTATGTATACCAGTGCTTCCCAAAAATTTTCGTACGACAGCCCTTTAAACTAGATAAAAATTATCACAAGAATCCTACGGGAGAGTTTGGGAAGCTCCGATTTATGTAATAAAATTTCCATATAATTTTTACGCCAAAAGTATTTAAGTGGTATCCCCAACATATAAAATCAGAAAAAGAACTGAGGATTGTATGGAAACCAGTTATTTAGTTATTGGTATATTGTGAAGTTTTTTTATTATAGCATTCTAGTCAAGTATCCTAGTGGGCACCAAATAGCAACTCCAGGTCTTCCCATTTCCGTCTCCCGGTAGCAGAGGTTAGCGTGCATACTTTAGAACTGGGGATTGCAGGTTCGATTTCCAAATCTGCTAGATTTTAAAATATCCAAAAACGTGGGAATCTCTTTGTGTTAATAAATTGTCTGAAAACCAATTCTCTTTAAAAATTATCTGTCAAGAGATGTCTTCACATCCGAGAAGGAGATGATATTGATGGCCATAAGTTGACAGCGTGTATCATACATTTGTTAAATTGTTCGGGAGAACCAAAAAAACTTTGAAAAAAATTAGTATTAGGATATTAAAGAAAATGAAATGTCCCAATACTTACTTTTATATAAGGTTTTTGGTCCTCCTGAAAAATTTGACAAATGTATGATACACATTGTCAACTTATGGCCATCAATATATTCCATCTTACTACATCATGTCAGAGATCCATATACTCCACTTTCGGAGCAGACATAATGAAAAAAAAATCATTTCATTTCCTCTTGAATCATGCAATTGTGTAACACTGATGACTGCAAAATATGACTTGTATCTAATAATCTCTCGAGATGCTATAATTAAGCCAAACAGAAAAGAAAATCTCTGTGACACTCCAGGTTCAACATCAACAATCTCCTCATATTCATTATACCACAGTATACTTCTGTATAACAGTCGTATATATACGGTAGATGGTACCATTTATTTGGCTCAAAATGTCTTACTCTAACTTTCCATTTCATAATTAATACCATTTGGGCATGTGCAATAAAATTAATTTATTAAACACAATTTTAAAAATGTATTTTTCAAAAATAATGGCATTTTCAATTGCTTTATTTCTTTTATTATTTCTGTTACTTATATTAATTTAAAACAAGTTATTACAAATAAGGAACCAATTTAATTACAATAAATAAACTCATTCATTCTCAGATTAAAAATAAATAAACCCTTTTTAATTAACAAATAAATAACAATTTAACATTCTAACAAAAATAAATTTAAACACAAATAAGAATATTTAATTAATTTCGATATTTGTATGAATTAACATAAATAAAAAAGAAAATATACAATATGCGTTATCAATTTAGGCATGGAAAAATTAATATTTTGTCAAATATTCATATTACTGCAAAAAACAATTTTTTAACAACTTCTCTTAACGATTATAGATCTATTATTTCATTATCCTCATAAATTTGAAAGATTTCATAATAAATGAGGAGGGTAAAAGCAAAACCGCCACTGTCCTTATCAGAATCGTTCAAGTGAATTCCTCAAACAGTAAAACCTCAATATACCTTGATATAAACGGACAAAATATCCACCAAAGAAGTGAAAATGCAAACATCAGAAAATAGTTGGAAGAATTTGTTTGATAGCTAAGATACAGAAATGGACGTTCCTGGTTTCTGCAGAACGATAAGAATAATGCTAAAGAAGAAGTAGATGAAGATTGTTAATACAGTGTTAGAAGTAGATGAAGGTGACCCTGAGTATGAAGACATTGTCTTAATTTTAGTCAAAAGTGCAGACAAAACTTCATTCGTTTCTTAAAACTTCATTGGTTTCTATTGTGCGGTTTAATTGATTGAAAAAAACACATTTAAAAAACTGATTTTCATATAGCGGACTTTCGCCTTTACTGATATCCCTTCACTGGCATTAGTTTGTTATATCGAGGTTTTACTGTGTCGTATTAATCTTAAACATATTAATCTCCATATCATCTTATATAATATCGACAAAAGTTTATTTAAACACACATAAGTATTAGAATAAATAATTAGAAGCCATCATAGAATTTATTTGATTTTCTGTGACATTTTTTTAGTGGACTGTGATGTTTTTGCTTTTAGCCGCCTCAAATATGAAAAAAATTGATCGATTCAGTTAAAATCAAAGGAAAATGATTATGTTTATATCATGAAATTTTTTTATAACTTTAAATTTTACTTTATTTAATTAAAAAAATATTTTCTATAAAAGGGATAAAATATACATTTACAAATATTCAAATATTAATTACTTTTAAATTAAATCACCATACATATTAGTATCAAGTGAATTAATTTCTTTTCTTACATTTTCTATAAAATAATATGGCAACTCTAACAAACATAAATAGATAAAAAAAATCAGTCTTGGCATTTATTTGAGCATTAAAACGTTCATTCATATGTTTACTAAACTATGACATTCATTAACATTTACACTTTCATAGACAACTAATTACGTATATCATTTTCGATGACTAGGTGTATGTTTTTTAATGCACTGTCTATGGAACAGCTTTTACATAAGTGGTTTTTCTAAAACACCTCATTTGACACTATATTTGCATGAATTTAGATATGACGCATCCTCAGATATGGTCATCAGTAATTATATACCCTTCTAACTCAGGTTTCAAGCAGCTTTCTCGTAATATCGATGGTTTAATCTGCAAACCAGATAACTCCACCCATAGTCAAAAACTGATTTTGATGCCATTTTATTCAGTTTTAATTTTTTAAATATTTAATTGTAATGACCTCCACATACCATTAATAGATTTATCTAGTAGTTATATTAAAAGAAGTAATAACATTTTATTAAAAAATAAAAGAATGGCTTTGAAAATAAGGCATGGATGTACATGTACATGTACACCTATACTAATCAAAGGCTTAAGTCAACTGCTCACACCAGCCAATTACAAGCAGTAACATTCACATTCACCAAAGTTTTTGGTTGCTCCTGAACATTTTACACAAATAAAGTAGGCTGGTTTACGGATTAAACCTTCGATATGTCGTATTCCCACTAATTGAACCTCCACTCAATGAAAGCCCATAATGTGTCAAGAATTCGACATTTAAAATTCATTCCAACAGGAAAGTTTCGAGGTTTGGAAGACAGCTTGCTTTTACAAAATTTTATATTGAGACTTCATCGCAAGATCAAAACCTGAGTCGACAGGATATTGACAACGAAACTGCGCCAGTATCTACAAAATTTTATCAAAATCCTTCCACATCCATGTCAGACATAGTCAAATAAATAATTTTGGTTAATCAAACCAGCTAAAATATGCATTTGAAAATGTCACAATTGTTGTTTCAAGATAAAGATTTTGGAAAAAACTATAAAACGCTTTGTAAGTAAAAATATAAATGTCAAATGAGGATATGTCTTCAGACAACAGTATTTTCATGGCAACCAAATAAATAATAATTTATTCAAATGTTAACATACCATGTTAAAACCGCAATTAGTTAAAATAATCAAAAATCTTTAAGTCTTGCATATTAAAAATAACAAAGCGTTATATTGAATCGTGCTTTTATGGACTAAATCACAACTGTAAGGCAATATCTCATTGCGCAATAGTAAGATGTCTTAATATTGTCTAAATGCTTTACTTTAGAATGGAAATGATGAATTACAATTATCATGTCACAATTGACATAATATTAAACTTGTACGTAATTTTACACTAGACAATTATAAATATGCTAATTTAGATCACGTGAATAGATGAACCGCTCCGAGAACTCTGTTGACAAGACCACGTCCCACGCCAATATTTGAGAAATCATTCATACTGTCTTTTTTCTTTGCTGTAAAAAAAAAAACAACATTTATTTGACATCAAATGTTATTAACAACAACGATTCTATATAACACATAATGAGAGGAATAATATTAGAAAAATTCTCTAGCTATTAAAAAATCGGTGGGTTAAAGTGCAAATTTGTTAAGTTAGTTAGAAAATTTTTGCAGCTATAATTTTGATATGAAAAACATTTTAAGCGATTTACTTGTACAGCTGCTTACAAATGACAAACTTTTGATAGATTTGAATACGAAATAGCGTAGTTATATATTTTCTAGTTTAAATCTCAGATCGGAATGAAGTTGCCATATTTTCTTGGTATGTTTTTCCGATATATTTAAATAACTTTGATTTGTCAAATTAATACGGAACATGCATATAGCATGGTGCAATAAGATGGTATAATTAAGTAATTTTCGGCTAAAAGTGGACTTACCAACTTTGCATTTTAAACCATCGAAGTGAATACTTTATTACTTTTTTCTAAGTGCACTGAGTTATAAAAACATCACAATGGATAAAAAGATTTGGAGAGTCGCAAGTTCAACTTTTATTACTATCGCAATTATCACTTACTTATGAGAAAGTCAAGCAGAAGCCTGTTGAATTGAGCTGGGAACTCCTGATGAGGAAAGTGACCGGCTCCGTCTACTATCTTTACAATGCCATGATTACACCACTCTGCACTGCGCACTATTGATTCCAAAGACACCTGTAATTTTCGAGGACAATCATTAAAATAACTCATTACCGATAGACATTATATATCAAGCATCAACAGATAGTGAATATACCAATACAAAATATGATAACAAATGTGATTTACTACCCTCGTCTAATGCCAAAAGCTGTAACACACTCATCTATTTAAATGCAAACTTAACTACTTCAGTATTCAAAAGGAACCGATTTAAGTAACTTATGATTGCATGACTTATTTCTCCATTTAAACTACCCTAAGTTAAAAACTTTTCTTCTTCAAATTGTACCTTGCTCTATACTGGTGCTCTCCTCTGTTTGGAAGAGGAGAACTGCTTGGCATATCTTTTCCAAAACTCTATTTAAACTAGATTAACTATGACCAACAAACATAAAATACACAGAATATGGCAAAATCACAATGCGATAGCTTCTCTTATTAGAAAGAAGCTATTGGGTGTACCTGAGGATCTTTATTTCCTGTAATCAAGAGAGTTGGAACATTAACTGAACCATAGTCATCCGCTGCCACACGCCAGAATATTAAATTCCTACAAAAAAAGAAAACCAAAAAATTAATGTGAGATGAATTATTTTTTTGGAGTATGCATCATTATATTATTACAAGTTACAATAGCGAGATTGAAAACTTATATCAACAAGCGTGAAGATTCTATGACAATTTCCAAATACTCCTGATTATTTGACGCTGATTATCACTCTAAAAACGAATTTCTAATGTATACAGATTTGATAAACTTTCTTCACAAGAATTGGTTGTTAACAAGTTACTAAACCCTTTGGGCATTCGGTCGTACATCTTAAAATTTGTGCACTTATAAACAGTACCTTTAAAATTAAATTTGGTACTCTCTCTGCAATGGGAATCTAGTGCTGCAAAGAATGCAGCCACTTATCACTGACAAAGTGAAACTGCAACGCTGGACCTGACTCGGCCACATATTGCGGATGCCTCAAGAGAGTCTGAACTCGACCTGCCTATTTTTCAAGCTGACCGGTCATCAGCGTCTCAGAAGGCCGCTAAATACTATCTATAGAATGTATTCGGCGGAGTTATAGGATGCAGGTATAACCTGGGAGAACACAAGAATACTGGCGGGTGACAGTGATTCTTGGAGGCGGCACGAGGTGTCCATATGCTCCACTTAGGGAGCAAATATGGAAAAAGAGGAAGAATTTTTATTGATAATTCTATTTATAAATTTGGTAATTACAGTGAAAATTCTCGACATGAAGGATTTTTGTCATTTTTTTTGATTATACATGATATTTCAATATCATAGATTAAAAGTGTACACAAATCAAAATTCAATGTGCAGGCATAAAGATAACATTATTAAATATCATAATATCTAATCCATTATTAATTTATTTAATTATGTCAAAAATAAATACAGAACAATCACGATAGTCGCGACTATTATGTAAAAATATTGTTGACATTTTCGCAGGCCATTATGCATTACAATTTTATTTATGTACGGATCTAATCTTATCAAGTGTCTGTAAATAAGCAACAAATACAAATCGTTTTATGTTATAAAATAAACAAAAAATAAGTAGTCCAAAAATATTTTCTCAAAAAACATATAACAGACATCACATATATAAATTTTATTGGACTAAAGTTGTTAAGCCCCCCCTTTCTATCTCAAAAGTTATGGTGCTGGCCCACAAGTGCCTCGTAGAAATGTATGTTTTAAATTTAAATTGTGCAAAAACTGCCATATCAATTATTGTAATTTCCTACAAAAATTGGCGAGTCGCCGCGATAAAGTACGTGCCCCACAATTCGGCAAATATGAGTTAGATTCCCACATCTGTTAGATTTTTAAAAATACAAAAATGCAGGACTGCATGGTCATTGGGCTGAACAGTTATCTGACCAACAATTCTTGTGAAAATTAATCTGTCAAGACATGGCTTCGTACTGCGAGATTCATATACTCGACTTTTGGAATTGATATCTTCACACTACGTAAATCCATATGCTCCACTTTCAAAGCAGACATGGTAAAAGAATAAAAAAAAATTATGCATTAAGTCAAATAATATAAAACAAGTGCAAGAAATGAATAAATAACAGCAGAAATAGAAATGATATCCAATGGCAAATATCTTCGAAGCACTAAGTTATTGATTTTTAGTCAATCAAAGTACGCCCTCTTTTCTCTGATACGTGATGCCATCGTTCAAATGAGAGATTAACGCTGCCATTACATACATACTAATGTCATATAATACACACAGCACAGCACGTGCAATCTTAGATTTAATACAAAATAATTATTTCTACTGACATCAGGCAACGTTTATATTTCATCATGGCGCCATTGAAATCGTAATGTTTCCGGTGTGAAATACATAAATTATACGGACCTTGCAATCGGTTTATTTTGAGAAATAAAACATAAGCACTTGTCACTCACAATCCACCACCATGAAAGAGGTAACAGCAACACCTATCCAATCAATTCTATTACTTTCATATCTCGATCAATAATTATTACAGCTCGTAGAATATACAATTTATTATTATTTCTTAAAATAAGCTGGCTGTAATTAATTTAGTCTAGTTTTAGTCCTTGATAAGAAGAATGCTTTTGATAATATACAAGGTCACCTAATAATCATTGCAAAGGCTATTTCCTTAAATAATATAAAAACATCAGTGAGCGCATTGGCTTGTTTCACAAACCTGTAGTAATTTATAGGCCCTGCCCAATCATCCCATCGTGAGAAGACATATTTGTACGCCTCTAAAAGAGATCCATTGGAACTGTTCTCACTTTTACGAAGATGAGGGTAGCACCGATCGAATAAAGAAAGGTCTCCTCGCAAAGCTTCATATTCTGGCAACCAAGGAACCTACAAAGACATAAAAGTTATATTTTATTTAAATTTCTTACATTTATTATTTCATTTCTTTTTTAACTAGACGGGGCCTCGCCATTCCAAATTTCTCCACGAGCCGTACATAAATAAGAATTTTTGCAAATTGTGATCCAATTTTTTCGGTATATCTAGTCTGGCTTTACAACGAAATTAATACTTATTATTTTTCTATAAGCGATTGATTTGAATTTAAACGCAGACGTATTGCAAATATGAAAAGATAATATGTATTGATCCAATTGTAAAATATATTTGTATGGTAATAAAGACATAGTGGCTTCATTTATTCACAAAAATTATTCAAATTTTAAATTTATATTATGAATATAACTATGGAGTTTGAGAGATAATGACTGCAAGCCACACATAAGGACGCCACGAATTGACCAGCCCTGAACTAGACAGACACTTACTTTCTCAATACGAAAGACATTATTAAATGACAATTATGCAGAATAAGCAAGACAATATCACTTTTCTGACAAGGCTTATCAATGAATATCACAGACAGATATTTACTAATACTATTTGTATATCTCCATGATAATATTTCAATACTAATGAGCAGTTGTTTTTGATTCAATTATCTTGATTATGATTTTCAGATGTTGATTTGATTTTTAACACATTAACAGAAACAGCTAGGAGAATAGATAAACTAATTACTAATATCAATCTATATGATTTTATTAAATTTTTTCAGTAAAATCCCCTCACATATGACTAAATTCTTGAGCCCTATGACTTCGGAAAAGCATTATAACTTTCATAAATCGGATGTAATTAAACAGAAGACGTCCAAAACACAAATTGAAAATTTTCATTTTATTGCATATAATACTTTAAAAACATAAATACTTTAATATGACAAAGACACCCAATCAGAAATATACAACCAGAAGAAGTAATCGCTGTTTTGCAATTAAATTTTCGACCATACCTATCCTAAATTATAATAATTATCATATGCTACATTCAAGTATTTTTTCAATAAATGTACATTTATATTGTTGTATTGTATTGTATCGATAAATTGTTTTATTAATAAACAAAAAATACACTAAATATCACCAATCCTAAGGTTTTATGGGCAAAAACTAATATAATATTAATATCACAAAATGATCAAAATTTTAATTAGCAGAAGACGTCCAACTTACAAAACATTCAATAACTTTTAAAGTAGTGCATTTTTCAATAATCTGATAATCTAAAAAGATGTAGTATATGCCATGTGAATATTTGAATTTCATATACATCATACTAAATGTTAATTCATCTCTTTAAAATTTTAATCACATTTTACTCAGTTCGATAATTGTGACTTGGACGTCTTCTGCTTAACTACATCCAATTATGACTATGTCTATAACAATGCATTTTTTCAATAACAAAATTTAAGTGACATCGATTTCCATAGTATGTGATAAAAATGATGCAATATTAGTCACAAATACACGAGAAATAGTAGTATTTGAAATTATTACTAATATACCTGCGCGGCATACATCCAGGGTGTGTTGAACGGACTGGTCAATTGCAAGGTTTCCCAGAAGATATTTGGATGAGGTGATGAAACAATTACAAATCTGTCAATCAGCTCAGGAGCATCGTGAACAAGATACCTGGAATTACACACAGATTTACTAAGCAATACATTATCAACGGAGGATAGAGCATCGCCAAGCTGTGGCTTTGGTGAAAAAGGATGTACATCTAAATAGACACAACTATAAACTAGAGAGGACTGTAAGAGTCAAATTGAAGGGACCAAAGCACATCCGAGATTATATTTGCTATGTCTGTGTAATAATCCAACTGTGGTTTCCGGTTTAACATGCTGATAAGGAATGCCATTTAGCTATTTAATATTACTATTGTTTTTATTAAGGTTGATTGAGTGAAAAATATTAAAATAATTGATCAAATACAATAACAAACAAACATTCAATAATATAGATAAAAATGAACTAATTTTAATGTCTTGTAGGATAAACAATTTCTAATTTACAAAGTTGGCTACAATAATTCTTTTGAATAATTTGTTTATTCATTTTTCTAACAAATGATATCAATATTACAACAATAATTAAGTGTAAGCAAAAACTTTATATCATAAAAATAAAAATTATCGAAATGACAAACTCAATAATGAGCCATTAGACTAAATCATTTCTTATTTACAATGTTCTCTAGAACCATTTTTCAAGTAATTTATTTATTTTTCTAATTAATGAAATCAATATGACAATAATTAAAATTCAACAAAAAGCTTTGATCACATAAAAATAACACAGTCAAATTCAGTTTAATGAAAGGTATCATTGGAATAGGATACACTCATAAATTAAATAGAAAAATGTTAATCTTTTAATTCATGATGATTTTACTACTTATAACATTTGCATCATTTTTTTTCATTGTTATCAGTTGCTGATGACTCTTGATTTACTAGTGTAGACAATAAATATGATAGGGATAATTAATACTTCTGTTTAATGAAAATGTTTTGATTCATTTTTTTTTAAATATTCCCTGTAGGTGTTGCACCAGAATGAAGTTATCAACAAACAATATAACTAAGTGATTTTAATAATGATTACTGAACAACAGCCCTCATAAAAATTATCTGGTAAAATACATCTCCACTCTGTAGATATCAGCATGGTTCACCTTGAAGCAAGTAACCTAATTATTTGTTTATCGCGCTGTGAGTGTCTTCAACTAATAACTTTTTATGTCGATAATATATGAATAAATGAAAATACATGATATGTTGCAAACGCACCAACCGAGAAGTCCTCCTAGATCATGACCGATAACGACTGCTGGCCTGTGAGGAGCTTGCTCCATCAAGCCTTTCAACAGAACCTTCAACGGCTCGAGTATGCTCTCAGGTCGATAACGTATCCGTGATATAGGCTTATCAGAATCACCGAATCCTAAGAGATCCAAGGCGAGCACGCGATGAGTGGACGATAAAACTTGGAGCTGTGATCGCCATCCTACCCAGCAGTCGGGGAACCCATGAAGTAGAAGAAGGGGCGGCGATCCCATAGATCCAGCTTCCACATAGTGAAGTTTGACACCCTGGATTATAAGCGAAATAATGAAAATTAAATTTAAGTAAAGTATATTAACCAGCATCATAAATCAGTTTGAATACAAATAAATCACAAACTCTTTGCTGTTAAGAAATAGGTTAAGCATGTAAGATGCAGTTATTCACGGATGTTTCGCGAAAATCCTTTCTTCCATTATAATTAATAAATAATGAATTAACCGACTAACATTTTAGGGTTATGATTTTATGATGTTATTATATATTTTAAGGAACACAAAAGTTTTACTAACCTTAATCTTTATGTATGAATGCCTTCCAATTGAAGTATCGACTAAAATTGGTGGTGGGTTATCGCGTGTTACAGTTTTTGATAACGAATTCCTGCTCCAAACGTGCCGAATGATCGATTTGGCAGAAATCCATAAAGTATATATGACGGCAAAGAAATAAATCTTGAAAGTATTCCACAAAGAAACCGACGCAATTACCCCTCTGAATGCCATGCTGGATGAGGTCTATTCTCAAATAAATTAGTAAAAAAAATAATTTGAACTGACGTGATTTCGATCAAGGACTCAAATTTCGATAATATACGTCAATCCAAAATCAAAGGTCAACGCTTATCACCTGTTTTAGTTTGGTGTGTACTTGAGACGAACAAGTCTCAAAATGAGTGTGAATGTCATAATATACTAAATGCAATTTGAGTGATCCAATCTAACGAAAGGCTATCAGTGATTCAAACATTAGAGATATCTAAAAAGAAACTATCGCAAAACACTTTTTGAAATGTCACCATACACGTACATTTAAAATTGGAGCTTCTAGGATTTGTTACAAAATGATGCCCAATTTGAAATAAAAATTCCCAATAATTCTAAAGTTCCTAAAGTCTTCCCTCCTCAATTAAGGAAATTTCCTAATATTTTTAATCTCTTTTCTTTTTGTATTGAACTCAATATTTCACACAAATTTCAGATGAAACAAATACAAATCACTTTTTTTTAATTCGCCTGTTAAATAATTGTATTGTTTACCGGACGTTTATTATTAATTTCACAGACAATAAGATTATTTTCACGAGTGTCATTGTATGATTCTTGATAAGTGATGAACAAAATATTTTTTTATAATTTTTACAAATGCTTAGATAATAGTTACATGTTATCACAATTTTCAAACATTAAAATTATAAAATATTAATAATAATTTTTATGACTATAAACATTATTCTTTTTGTGGTTTATAATGTACCATATTGGCACGGTTATTTGATAAAACAGTTTTCTGTAAACTCAAAACTTGTTCAAAAGTTTGAATGGCGGGCATTTGTTATACAAATACAGTAAAACCTCGATATAACGGACTAATGCGATCGAAGGGATGTCCGTTAAATCATAATGACCGGTATATTGTAAAAAAATAGGCTTTTCGAATTAATTTTTATAAAAATGTAGCATACTTTCGTTATCTAGTAAATATTCAATACGCGTCAGTAAAACGTCGAGATCGCAATTTTATCGCAGATAATTTTTTTTTGGGCTTAGTGGCGGATTTACCTATAGGCGCGCATCAGGTGCGCGCCTCGGGCTTCACAATCAATGCCGCGCCGTGGGTTGGATGTTTCCTTAACCATGTGTTAATAAAATTTCACTACATTATAACCTCACATTTTCAACGTTCTAACACTTTTAGAAGTAGTGTGTATAAGTAACTCATATATCAATGGTACGCTTCTTTTCATTTTACTAATATCATTGCACATAGAATACACTGGCGAATTTTTTTTTTCTTATAAAAAGGCGCCCATTATAATCAGGCGCCCTTATGCGATGTACAATCTAGACATTAGGACGGCTTGGCCCCACTCACAATTGAAGGGGCTTACAAATTGATGAGTAGTGAGCCTCAAAAAATTCCGGACTAAACTAAAAATTATGAAGATAGTGAGACCTAAAAACAAAGAAACCATGAGATTTTGGAGGAAGTGGAAAATTTTTTTGAATCGAAAATTGAATTGCGCTCAGGGGCCCTCGAGTGCTAAATCCATCATTGTTTGGCCTTGTTGTTTCTTCTTCCTCGCTATATTTACTTAAATTGTCATTTTCCAATATCATCACTTCATCTGGTATTATATTTCGCTTTTATCCTAATGTGTGATACTCAGGGTTACCTCTATCTACCTTTAATCAATATAAAACATTTTCTTCTGCTACTTCTTCATCAGTATTATTCTGTATTGTCTTACAGAAATCAGAAACTTCTAAATCTATGTCAACATCTTGGTCATTTTTTCAACAATTTTTTCCAGTGCTTAAACTTTTACAGCATTACAGATATTTTTATATATATATATATCAAGTAGTGTGTTCAATTAAATTAAAGAAAAGTCACGTGGATTACAATTAATTAATTTTATTAACATTAAATAAAAAAATCTTTACAAAAGATTATGCATGATAGTTATTTTAGGGCAATAATTACATGATATTTTTTTAAATAAATCATTAGGAACTAACAAATAAATTTTGTGGCCAGGCAAATATTTCTATCAGTAAATTTCATTACATACTTTTATTTAAACGAAACAAATTGTAAATAATTTTATTGAGTAATACCTTATAGTCATATCATATATCCAAATTGTAAATATTTTCAATATTTTAGTGTTTTAAAAATAAAATGTTGAAAAACAGTTTATATCAGCCAAAGTGAATAAAAAATTATCTATGTAAAAATTATCTATGGTATATTCTTTGTTTTTTTTTACTGTTAATGATGAACTCACATTAATTTATAATATTACTGAAAATTCAACTTTTTTATACAACCAATTCTTTTCATAATATCATCAAATAATTTAAAAGGCAACATTTAAATGCAGTTAAAAAATAATTTAAAACTTTTCACAAATAAATTTCTCAGTTAAAAAATTACTATGCAATATAACATAGTCATGTGCATCATAATAAAAATATAAATATGTGAAACAAATTCTTTAAATTTGTTACTCATGACAATCTTATACTAGACCTAAACATGTTATAATAGTATTCAGTTAATTGGTAAACTTTCGTGAAGCCAAACACCGTCTCCCGTCTCGCTGAAGTCTCCTGCGGTGTGGTTCTTCCCTTTCAATATCCATTTGGTCGTAAGCAGACCTTCCACTCCTACGGGTCCTCTGGCGTGAATGCGAGCTGTAGAGATGCCTACTTCTGCACCTAATCCAAAACGGAATCCATCAGCGAAGCGAGAGCTGGCATTGTGGAAGACACAGGCGCTGTCTACTTGACGTTGGAAGTTTGCCGCGACAGATTCTGTGCAGAATAAAAACAAAAATATTTAATTATACTATGATAGAAACATTTTATTTGTTATAATAATGAATCAATTTCAGTATTTGATCTCCATTTTAGATTACAATCTACAAAACTTATAATAATAAATGCCAGGCAATAGAACAGAATTATTTTTTCTCTACTAGGGGACCCTCATCGATGAAAGTATTGTAAATTGAAGAAAATTCATTTAGTGGCCATATGCTCCACTGGATATGGCAGGGAGAGAGAAAATATAATTTAATAGTACATAAGCGTAATTAGTGGAGTGAGATTTTAAAGATATAGATTTTGGTTAAACAGCAGTTTAGCCGTCTTTATTAAGATAGTGACAGAAGTTTTGCAATTTTTATGCTTGATTTTGTAGCAAGTTGGAAGCGCTATTCACACATCACTTGCATCATTTGATGTTTCAATTTTTAATGTTTATGCAGCACTTCGTCTTTCCAAAAAAGCACTGAAGCCATATTGTTAACCTAAATACTGTTTTCCTAAAATACGAGAACTTATTTTTAAAGAAACCCAAACCTAACCTAACCAATAACTTTCTGATCTGTTTGTGATATTTTATATTATATGTATGTTTTTGTTTGCATTACCAATAAGATTGTCATTTTTATAGTTTCTATCTGTGTAGTATAATATTAAAATCTAATAAACGAAATACTGTAAACGAAAGGTTGTAGCAAATGTTCCATCATTTATCCTCTGTGTACATCAAAGCATTCACTTTCACATGCACGACAGTCATTACAAAAGTTGTTTGGAAGACACCGTGTGCATGCGCTGTTAAAACATCAAAATGTGTAAGTGATGCGAGAAAATCACTTCCATCTTGCTAGCAACTGAAGCATGAAAATTGCGAAACTTCTGTGACTAGCTTAATAAAAATGGCTAAATTGGAATTAAGCCTAGATTTTTTCGACAAAACGTTATTTTAGTATTTAAATTTTTAATTTTATAAAGGTATGTAATTTATACTCATTGCTGTAATTTAAGTTGACATAGTTGTAATACGGATATGGTTGAAATAGAATGATATTGGTGATAAAAATGCTTACCGTTTTCCGTGATGATGACATCTGTGTGACTGCTGCCAAACCTGTGAATGTGCTCAATGGCGTCTTCTGTACTCTTAACAACCTCTATGCAGCACTCCAAAGCGCTGTACTCATGTTTCATACTCTTTGCCGGAGGTGGCCCGAACGTCAGCAACTGACACAGCTTAGGTCCGGCATTCACCTTCACTCCCTCCTTCTTCAACATATTACAGATATCATTGAAGAATGTTCCATTAACTACAAGATCTTCATGAATCAGGAGTGTCTCCATCGCATTACAAGCGGCAGGATAATCGCACTTGGCATCTTTGACGATTTTCATGGCCTTGTTGAGATCAGCTTCCGTATCCACGTAGACATGGCAAATACCTTCAGCGTGTCCCAAAACAGGAATATGCTGCGATTGTGACTGAATGCTCCGAACTAATTCAGATGACCCACGCGGGATGATAAGATCGATATGTTTTTCCATTGAAAGTAAATCGCTGATTTCTTCCCTTGTTGATACTAACGATACAGCGTTGGCACATCCGACAGTGGCTAAAGCTTCTTTAACGAGTTCCATGAGAGCTTTGTTAGAATGGAATGCCTCTTTTCCGCCTTTAAGTAAAAGTCCGTTGCCAGACGCAATAGCCAATGCTGCAACTTGAGGCAGAGAATCTGGGCGGGATTCGAAAATAACCAACAGTACTCCAATTGGTACAGTCACTTGGGTTAATTCTAATCCGTCTGCGAGTCTCGTCTTTCTCAAAACTCTTCCTACATTTTGGTGGCTAGATTCAGCAATTTGCTTCAGGCCAACGGATAAGCTTTTAAGTTTCGATGGAGACAATGAGAGGCGAGACAAAAGCGGTTTGGCTAATCCTGACTTGGTGGCATCGTTAAGATCTTTTGTGTTGGCATCTAATATTTCAGCTTGCCGAGTAATCAACAGATCCGCTAAAGTGTTGACGACTGATGCTCTATCTCCTGGACTGAGGCCTTGAAGCAGTCTACTACCGTGACGGGCTGGAAATAATACAATCAACGTACTTTATTATAATTCTTTAGTCATTCATCTTTCCTCCCTTAAACATTTTGATATTAATTGAAAAGATAGCTAACAATATATCCACCTAAATCAATTGTTTGCATTATGAAAATCTCTGAACCGTTTTATTACAAAGCTTCAATATGTATTGAGAAGTTTAAATATCTCAATTTTTTTCTAAATGAATTCTCCACTAAATAACTTTATCATAAAAACTGTTGTATCTTAATGAGAGAAATGGAGGACTGCAAATCGGTAAAGAAGGCACCTAGAACTTTACTGTAGGCCTATGTGAGATTTTACAAATGAGATGATTTCCAATAATATCATTATCGAAATCGTAGCTTTATTATAAAAGAAAACTTAGCTTAGAAATTTTAAAGCATACCATTTTCAGCTAAGACATCTACATGGTCTGTTCCTCCAGTGGCAACGGTATCAGTGAAGAAGGTTCCAACTTTCCTACCGCTGATGATGGTTTTAATAGCTTTATCTTGCATTCCGTTGCAAATAACTACACTCACTCCTCTATCAAGAGCCCATGTGGCAGCATTCACTTTGGAATCCATTCCACCAGTTCCCACCTGCGTATAAACAATGTAAATTAATATATATAATTTAAATATATATTCTCATGCAGAGGTTTATTCTCTTTACATATTAACCCTGAGAATATTACTCTTGAAAACAATCTGTAATATAATGATGAGATTAAGGTAATTGCTAAATTTAAAAATATCTTATACGTTAAAATCTTGATTATCCGTTATGATGGACTTCGGATGTAACAGACAAATATCCATAAAGAAACGAAACTGCAGACATCGGAAAATGGTTGGAAAAAGCTGGTCCATGGCCAAGATGAAAATGTAAATTTAGAAGAGTTAGAAATTTCTGATTTTTGTGGAATAGTACAGAATGATATTGGAAAAGAAGTACCCGAAGAAAACGTTTTACAGTGGTTAAAGTAGATGAAGGTGAGCCTGAGTATCACACCATGGTTAAAAGTGATAAAGAAGATGAAGTTATTGTCTTGGAAAATTTCATAACATTTTCATAATTTTAGGCAGATCATTATAAAAGTACAGCATATTTCAAAAGCACAAACAATACTTGATTGTTTTAATAAAATTAGTCCATTATATTGAGATTGTACTGTGATGTTACAAAATTCATGGATAAATAGTGAATTCACATATATCCTGAAAAATGGCACAAAAACCAAATTAAACTAATATTTCATATGAAAGAATGATTTATTAAATAAATTTCTTTTAACCTTAGATTTCATTCCAAATTTAATAGAGTGGCAATCGGCTGATGTGTAGGTGTGCATCATTCTTGCACCATCCTCCCATGGTGGCTTGTTGTAGATGCCATCGACATCAGACATCAATATGAGCAGATCAGACTGGATCTCCGCTGACAACATGGCGGCTAAGCTATCATTATCTTTGATGCTAATTCCCTAGAAAAAACATGTTGAATTATTAATTCTGACAGTAATAGAAGGGATATAATTAAAAATTAATATGTTATATTTATTTATTAGTTATAAACTAAGACTTTGCCCATAAAACTTTGAGATTGGTTATATTAAGCGCATTTTTTTTTTAATAAATGTATTAATAAATCAATATGATACAATACTACAATATATACGTACATTTATTGAAAAAATATTTATAAGTGGCATTACGATAATTATTATAACTTAAAATAGGTATGGTGAAAAATTATTTGTAATTAAATAACGTTATATTTAAAATTCAAAGCCGAAAAAGTTCAAACCACATGAATGCTTTGTAGATATTTTTTTTTATAAATTGTTGGTATGAGGGTTAGAAAAAAACAGTGATTACTTCTTCTAGGTGTATATTTCTGATTGGGTGTCTGTCATATTAAAGTATTGATGTTTTCGAAGCATTATATGCAATAAAATAAAAAATTTCAATCTGTGACTTGGACGTTTTCTACCTAACCATCCAACTGATATCAATTTATATATATTTTTAATTTATGTATTCCTAAGCAATACTCGTTGGCTTAAAATACCTGTGCAATTTGTAATTCTTTCATTATGGATAAATTATTAGGAGCATAAGATTTCAAAGTGACTTCATCAATTGCACTGTTTTTATAGTATCAACCACTATTAGATTATCACTCTTTGTATAAGTCAACTCATGCATTTATAAGCACCCTGTGGTGAAATATTTTTACATTCATCAAATCGATTAATTATATATTAAGACAAAGTTACAAACCCTTTTAGTTCCTGATCCAGCAACCTCTGCATCATCCTTGATGAACATAGGCGGACTGACAGCATCATTGGTGTTAACAATCGGAACAATGTTCAAAGAAATCAACTCGGACAATGTCGCGAACAAATTTTTTCTGGTCTGCTCATTGTAGAAATCGGGCTTCGTCACCAGTACCTTAAAATTAAATATATATTTGATTTAGTAACAAAATAATAGTTTTAGTTTCACTGTTGAATTATGTAATCTAATTCTATAAGAAGCTTAATTTAGTATAGATTATAATTATATAATCTTTTATCAAAATATTAATCATTAAATTTCTTGTCAATAAAATAAGAACAGATTAAAAAACAAGAGATGTACATTCAAGATAACTTTTATAACGGAATACTTCGGAAACAAAAGAAGCAATTTTCATGATCCTAAAATGTTAGCAAGCTTTCTCTTTAGAGAGATTAGATTTTTTAAATATATCCAATTTAATTATGTAGATTTCTAACTTTGTTCCCATTGTATAACCGCCGTCTTTGTTTTGTAAAAACTGAATACTGCTAAGTTTGTTTCGCAATAGTATTTTTTTATGGATGAAGTGCCAAATTTAAAACGATGAAATAGAGCACACTGATTGGTTTTCTTAATAATTGTCTTAATCGGCTTTTGTCATAAATTCTTCAAGAATGTAGGTATTAAAGCCTTATTTTTTTTAACATATTAAAATTATCTAACATATGCAGAATTTCCAGCTATACACGATGACATATCTAACTCATTATCAACAAAACATAGAGACTGCCGTCTTTTTTTCTAGAGCTCTCAATTATTTCATTAACATTTTTCTACAAATTGAATAATTTCTCAGGATTGACTGACAGCTGTATGTTCAAACTCCCAATTCAAATATATTTTAAATATTTTTCCGAAAATGTAAAAGATTTTTTTACCTGAGCAATCTTCACTCCATATTGTGCGAACATAGCATCATACAGTGACATAAGACCTGATTGACCGACCGCAGCAGCAGCTCTTGGCTCCAAAATACTGAAGGCATCCTGAAAAATAAAACAAAATTACCATATAATTTTTTTCTTAAGAATACCTACAAATAAGTCTTGATTCATAACAAATCTCTATAACAGTGTAATTTATGTATTTAAAAAAAAAAAATTGCACTTTTTTTGATTTTGTCTGTTACGAGACATGTGGAGCACCACAATGTGAAGATTTGTCTTGACAAAAGGTCTTTTAAAATATTGACAATCCAATTTTTAATCTTTTAAGCATCTTGTTGTACATATTAAAAAAATTTACACACCTATGAAATCTAAACTAACAATCTGATCTTTGGGTAATCTAACTACCAACTCTGCCACCAAGATAAATATATATTATATATGGCTTCTAATTAGATATTTCTTTGTTCAATATTAAATATTGTTATCCAAAAAAACTTATCTGCTTAAGCTATTAAAAAAATAAAACACATTCTTCAGCAATAATAATAAATAATCTCAAGCTGATATCAGTGCCTGTCACCGATTAACCTAACAAATAAATTTCACAATTTACTGTTATCAATATTAAAACACTATCAGTAACAATTTATAAAACACATAATACATTTATAATTATGTATATATTTATAAGTAATATCATATAATTTCTAAATTATTTAAAACTGGTAAACTTCCATATGTGAGATCACTGTTA